>OZ038500.1:39957576-40035076 GCA_964036315.1 Acanthosepion esculentum | reverse complement strand
AGGCCCTGGAGGACTGACCATCAACAACTACCTTCAGAACAACTTTATTATTAAGAAAACTCTTCCAGTGATTCCTGTAATGAAAATATTACTGAGATTGCACACAGTGAGATGTGGGAAGTTGGAAAGGGGATGGCCTTTGTCATCTAACATTGAATTTGAGGCAAAGATTGAGTTGAAGCGTTCTGATTTATCTGTCGAGGAAGATCTGACCTTGTGGCTATTTATAATAGAAGGCACAGCCACTTTGGTGCTATTCATAATTTTGGTTGGAGATCTTATAGAACTCTCAGGATCCAATTTGTTTGTTTCAAACTTTGGCTTTGACTGCTTGTGCATAGTTAGACCTTGTATTTTCCAGGACTTTCTTGCAGCAATTGCAGGTGGTTCTGAATACAGTAAGAATCAAACTGCACTGCTCCTTGCAATAGATACTGAAGTGGTGAATACGGTGAGCTATGTCTGCAGCACATTCAGGGGTGAACCATGGCTGGCTGTTTCATGGGTATAAAACTCTCAATTCCAGAAAGGAGCCATTCTGAGATGAGGACAATAGTTTTAGAAGCATCATGCTTGAAGAAAGTTTAGAGGGAAGCTTCCACCATATAAGATCTAAAGCTGTTCCAGTCTGCCTTTGTCTAGTAAAAAATCATTATATGGAATGGCAAATCACAGGATGCTTTTGATTTGACATCAATTTGGACACTGACTAGGGAATGGTCTGACATTCCAAGGTGGAGGTAAAACTTTTGCTAAGAATCATTCAGGGCAGGATATAAGGAAAAGTTGAGGATGTTCACCTGATGTCCCATCATGATAGAGATGTAGTTGGATTCTTTGATGATCTGGGCTAGTTCATAGGCGATGGAGTCTCTGTAATATCTGCATTTTTCATTGGTTTTGTTCAAGTGGACTAACCACTCTTTGTGAGGGATATTGAAGTCACCACAGATATGAAAGCTAGCTGAGGGAAATTCAGTGAAGATATTATTGATCCTCACAAATATTTGATCGAAAATTAGTGTCCCATTGTCCTAAGAATGATAGAGTGTGAAATGAATATGGTACTATGGATAAGTGCGCTATGTAAAAGCACATATGGGACATCAGGGTCCTTGTTTTTTTGCATCCCTGCCAAAGGGAAACCCATCTTTAATATAGGTGCTGAGTCTGTGGCGATGGTGATTTAGGTGGTTAGGTGTGAGTAGCCCTGGATTGTGAGATCCTGTGATTGAGGCATTGATACCTGTTTTAGGCAGGAACAGGAAGTAAGTGAATATTGACTGATTAGTTTTCTATGACTTATAAATCATCTGCAGGTCATTTAGAGGCAGAAAACATTTTTAGATTGTAGGAATTTTTTTTTTTTGAGATAATGATTTTGTGATAGAAGTCTTACTAATTAATCCATAGCTGGGAGGAGAAGATGTAGATTCATACCTTTCCCAAGGATATTTGCACAAGTGAATATAACAAATCCAACTGAAATTGGAAATTGGCTCTTCGATTAACAATTCCAAGCCATTATACCACCCACACATCCAAGCTTAAAGCACCTGGTATTCCCAAGTGGTCACCCATCTAGATACTGACCAGGTTCAGTACTGCTTAACTTTGGTGACAATATAAATACTTATATACTATATTTTACACATGAAGTTCAAATAATGATAATGACTCAAGCTAGAAAATTAAGGAAGAAGCAATAAGAAATACCAATAAAGAAAATGATCATAAAAAATAAAGTAAAATTTGGTAATTAAAGAGAATAAACATTAGTAAAAATGCATTCAAATTATTTTCTATTAACTTCAGATTCAATTCTGCATGATGCAAATGAGAGTAGTAACCAAGATATATTACTGAACTCCAACAAGGAGATAAAAAGGAAGCTAGAATGCTAACTAAAAGCTGTCAATGAATAATTCAATGAAAAGAAATATGCAGTAATCTGCTTAGCACAAGTGCAGTTGACCACATGCTGTCATATCAGTTCAGCGCAATGAAGTTGTCATCATGTATCAAGTTTTATAGGTTTTCTTCAATAGAACTACTTTGTTGATTAATTTGGTTGGAAAATTTATAATATTCTCACTTAGATAATCCAAGTTCAAAAAGACTAACTGAACTAAAAGTATTTATGGAGTTATTCTTGCTTTTTGTTTTTATCTCTTTTTCTTTCAAATTTTCCTTCTCAAATTTCTGTTTTGGTCTTCCTTTTTTTTTGACTGCAGTATAAATTACTTGCTGTTTTCTTTTTGCTCATCTTTTGTTTTTTTTGTAAATCCTCCCATTCTCTTTTTCCTCCACTTTCTTCCTCTTATCTTCATGTACATCAATAAAATGGTTCTTTTGAATGAAATAGAAGTTATTTTCAGTCAGATTTAAAACTCACAGCTGAACAATTTGCATCGACACAACCCTGTTATATTCAGGTGACTGGTGGAAATGATGTCCATTTGATTGTAAGGTGAGGTCAAGTTATAGTCAAAATTGATCAAAGAGAAATTAAGACTTGGCACTTAATGTGAAATAAAACACTATTACTGCTATAATTCTAAATAAAAACAAAACCCTAATTTAAAGCACTCTGCTGTAATAAATAGTGGATATTCTCAGTTGTCGAGATTTTGTTAACCCTCTGCTCCTCAAATTAGTTCTGACTTGTACCAATATTATATGGATATTTCTAAAGAATATTGGTGGCTCTGCAAGAGTGTGCTGAACAACAGCAAACCCACAATACCTCCCCTTTATTCAATCAATTTGAGGTCCTGAGCTCCTCAGCTGATAAGGCCGAATGCATTGCTCACAAATTCTCATCCAGTTCAATGATAGACTCATCTGGTGTACCTACACCTGATTTCCCCCCAGAACTGAGGCTCTACTGAGTGAGATGCACATAACCCCGAAGATGGTATTGGACATCCTCTCTAAATTAGACTCCCATAAGACGAGTTGTGGGGATGACATATCAGCTGTAGTCCTGAAGAAATGTGCTCCTTAACTGTTTCCAGTCCTCTCCAAACTATATAACTATTGCCTCACTGACTCTTGCTTTCCAGCCTGTTGGAAGTCCTCATTTCTTTTCCCTGTTTTTAAGAACTCTGTAGACCCTTCTGACCCATCTAACTACTGTCCCTACCACTCTTTGGTAAAGTCTTCAAAGCTTTAATTAACATCAAAGTGGTTAAGTACTAAACTTTATAACTACTAACTCACTGACTCTTGCTTTCCAGCCTGTTTGAAGTCCTCTTCTGTTGTGCCTGTCTTTAAGAACTCTGGTGACCCTTCTGACCTGTTTAACTACCATCCTATATGTCTCCTACAACTCTTCAGTAAAGTCTTACTTCACATAATCTGCTCTCCAACAAACGATATGGTTTCTGCTTTGCCCAAACTGCCACTGATGTGCTCATAGCCATAACTGAATTTGTATACCAAACACTTAACAATAACATAGAAGCTTGAGACATCTAGACATTAAAGTGTTTGATAGGGTTTGGTATGCCAGCCTTCTTCATAAGCTTCAGGGATACCGTATTACAGGATGATTATTTGACTTAATACAATCATTCCTGTCAAACCATGAAATGAAGGTTGTCCTAAACAGGTTTTCCTCCAGCTTCTGTATCACAAATGCTGGTGTTCCCCAAGGCTCTATTTTGGGTCCTACACTGTTCCTGATCTTCATTAATGACCTACCCAATGTCATCCGTTCCCAGGTAGGCATCTACGCGGATGACACTTCTATTTACTCCTGCCTCAATAGTAAATTTGGTATCATTGACAAAACTAACCTGGCTGCAGATCTCAAAAAGGACCTCCAATCTGTGGTTGACTGGAGCAGAAAATGACTTGTAATTTTGATGCCTCCAAAATGAAACTGCTCTCCTTTACCCACTACAGAGAACCCTCCCTGCCTCCTCCCATCAGAATGGCTCATGCCCAACTCCATGAGAGTGCCTGCTTGGTCTCACATTTTCCACTGACCTGAGGTGGAATACATACATTGAATCAATACCTTCATCTACCACAACTGGGTTCTCTTTGTCCTGTCAGAAAGTTTTTCTCATCTGAATCCATCCTTCAAATCTCTAAATCAACCATCTGTCCTTGCATGGAATATTGCTGTCATATATAGTCTCGAGGTCCTCGACAAAATTCAAAGACAAATATGCAATGTGATAGGTCCAGATCTGGCATCTAGTCTACAGTTGCTTTCTCACAGATGTGCCGTGGCTTCCCTCTGTCTCTTCTACAAGTATTTTCAAAGCAACTGTTCCAATGAGCTACTTTTGCTGATTCCTAGACTGCATGAATTTAAGCTTGCGTGTTTCCCTGATAACTATAATCTTCAAATATTCAAGTGTAATGTCAATTGACATCTGATACTTTGATCTTGTTCCCCATCCTTCTGTCTCCTTTTCCCAAACATGCCTCTTTACTCTTGTTCTCAATCCTCTGTAACCCTTTGTGTGCTAATGGCACTCTCGCCTTGCTTGTGGTGAATTGCTTTAAAAAAATTTTTAAAAAATGCATAAAACTGTACAGATTTAGTATTTTCTTTCCTTCATTTTTGGCCTTCCTTCCTACATTTTCTTTATTTCCTCTATTATTGCCTATTTCTTCTCGATTTTTCATTTATATTTTTCTTTCCTTCATTTTTGGCCTTCCTTCCTACATTTTCTTTATTTCCGCTATTATTGCCTATTTCTTCTCGATTTTTCATTTATATTTTTCTTTCCTTCATTTTTGGCCTTCCTTCCTACATTTTCTTTATTTCCTCTATTATTGCCTATTTCTTCTCGATTTTTCATTTATATTTTTCTTTCCTTCATTTTTGGCCTTCCTTCCTACATTTTCTTTATTTCCTCTATTATTGCCTATTTCTTCTCGATTTTTCATTTATATTTTCTGCTTATGTTCTCTTTTCCCTAGTTTTTTGCTCCTCTGACTAAAATCTTGGCATGAATGACACCAAAACAATATACAGAATCTATTTTTATGTTTTTGCTTTCATCAAGATTTTTTCAGTTGGAGAAAGATGATAAAGAATGTATATTTTAGTGAATATTAAAAAAAAATCTAAATCACCTTACATATAAAAAATACAAGTCAAATATGGATTTAAAAAAAAAAAAAAAAAAAAATGACCAAGATTTTGTCAGTTTATTGATGAATATAAGGTTTCTTTCCCTACATGCAAGCCACCAATCTGCTACTGGGTGGCATATGTTTACCACTGGTAGCCTGCTGTCAGACTGCCAGTGTGTTCATCTCGGCAATGTTACCACTTGCAGACCACTAGTGTTGCCATCAGTGGTCTGTCAGTGGGCCACTAGTGTCTTGCATGTAGGGTTGTTAAATACAATTCTTTACAAACTGGACATTAAATGACTTGGTAACAGATGGATAATTCAGTAAACATAATAAGACATGGTAGTAGAAATAGATACTATTGTAATACCAAGAGAAAATTGAAAATTCATAGATCTTGAAAAATTAAGATATAACAACTGTCATTTATGAGAAAATAGTAAAACTTATTTAGTTTCATATATTTTTGCAGTTTCTGAACATATTTTTATTGATTTCCTTTGTATTTCATGATTTAATATTTACAAGCATATAAACCAGTTAAAAAAAGAAGCCTTACTGTAAGTCCAAAAGATAAGATCAAAATCAATGAACGAAATAGTTTTCAGTCTTTATTTTTCATTTGTGTTTGAACTTTCTTTGCATTTATTAATTTCTATTACCCTTTTCTTTTAGCTTACTTTTGTTTATTCCTTCCTCTTCATTTCCTGCATTTTCTTCAACTTTTTCTCTACAGCTCAGTTTCATTTTCTTTCAATTTTTTTAAGATATTTGATGTTATTTCAACAGATGTTTGAATTGAAAAATTCTGTCAAAATTGGTATGATTTTGTTTATTGATTCTAACATGGAAGATGAAAAAAAGAATTACACATAATTCCCTTATTTTAAGAAAGGAAAAATATACTCAAATGCAAAAAAAAACAGAAAAAAAACAAAAAACAAACAAAGCTGAGGATTTGTGAAGTTTATGGAGAAGGTAATGCATAGTAATTGTCTATATTTTTGGGATGAGGGGTTTTCACTATGGATTTCGTTAATCGGACTGACTTCCTCATCTTGGTTGCTTTCCTCACAACGTTTCGGCCGTCTGATCCTCCGGCCTTCTTCAGGTGCATCTCGAACTCGGGAACCGTCGGTCTGGAATTTCGAACCCAACCCTTTATTGTTACGGGGGTACCATGTTCTCGTTCCATTAAGGCCATCGCTGCTGCTACTACTGCTTGACGCCATCGTTGCTGCAGCTGTTGCTTCTATTATCGTTGTCACCGCTCTTGTTTGTCGCTGCCACTGCCTTTGCTCGGGATTGAACTCAGGACATCGGGAGAACTTGCAATCACTGTTCCAACGTCCTAGTCGCCTCGGCCATGTGTCACTGGGACGATCGTGTATGAATTTTTGGTATATTTAAACCTAAGTTGTTATTCTAGGTTCTCTCTTACGATTAGGGGTGCCCAAATCGTGTTCAGTTCTATACTTGGTCTGCTCAGGAGGTTGGTATGTCCTAGCATGTGAGCTGTTTCTTTGAGTTTTCTCACTTTCCAGTGGGGCTCACTGTTTATTATTTTAACTTCATCCCAGAGAGGGCGATGGTCACCCTTTTCCTTCCATACATGGTAGGCTATACCCGACTTTTCCGTCTCCCCTCTAGCCACTGCTTTTCGATGTTCATCCACCCTTACTTTAAGGGGGCGGCATGTTTCGCCCTTGTAAACCTTGCCGCAGCTGCATGGGATGGAATATATGCAGTTCTTGGTCTGGTTCTTCTCTATGGGTGGCTTTACTTGGACTAGGTGTCTTCTCAGTGTTGATTCACTTTTGAATACCGTCCTGATGTTGTAAGGGGCACATACTTTTTGAATTTTTTCTGAGACGCCTCGCATGTATGGTAAGCAGACCGTTGGAGGTTTTTGCGAGTCATTTTCTTCCCTTACTCTATTGTTCCCTTTGGTGGACAGTATGCTGTCGGGGTAGTTGTTACGTAGTCAGTCTGTTCACCAAAGTACCAACAAGTGAGGCACTAACAGTAATTGGGGACAAACTAGCTGCGGACCCTTCCATACAAGAGCGCACATGTGTACCATTGCCAAACATAATGGAAATGCTGACCTTCTGCATGGAATCTTCCTACTTCAGAATGGGTACTGACATATATCGACAAGTGGAAGGTTTGGCTATGGGTTCGCCGTTGTCACCGGTAATAGCGAATATATACATGGAATACTTCGAAGACATGGCCTTAGGTTCAGCTCCCTTAAAGCCAACTATGTGGCTCAGATACGTTGATGACACCTTCACACTCTGGCCTCACCAGGAAGACGTCCAGGTACTACTGGAGCATGTGAACACAATACGACCATCCATACAGTTCACAATGGAGAAGGAAAGAGATAACCAACTGGCCTTCCTGGATGTTCTCATAACACGCACAGAGTGTGGGTTCAAGACATCAGTGTATCGCAAACCCACTTTCACCGGACAATACCTAAACTTCAACTCCCATCACCCATACAGTGTCAAACATGGAATCGTACGCTGTTTACAACACCGAGCACAGACAATAAGTAGCGATTCCCACACGTACCACCAAGAAATGACCAGGCTAAAAAATACCCTTCGACGTAACAACTACCCCGACAGCATACTGTCCACCAAAGGGAACAATAGAGTAAGGGAAGAAAATGACTCGCAAAAACCTCCAACGGTCTGCTTACCATACATGCGAGGCGTCTCAGAAAAAATTCAAAAAGTATGTGCCCCTTACAACATCAGGACGGTATTCAAAAGTGAATCAACACTGAGAAGACACCTAGTCCGAGTAAAGCCACCCATAGAGAAGAACCAGACCAAGAACTGCATATATTCCATCCCATGCAGCTGCGGCAAGGTTTACAAGGGCGAAACATGCCGCCCCCTTAAAGTAAGGGTGGATGAACATCGAAAAGCAGTGGCTAGAGGGGAGACGGAAAAGTCGGGTATAGCCTACCATGTATGGAGGGAAAAGGGTGACCATCGCCCTCTCTGGGATGAAGTTAAAATAATAAACAGTGAGCCCCACTGGAAAGTGAGAAAACTCAAAGAAACAGCTCACATGCTAGGACATACCAACCTCCTGAGCAGACCAAGTATAGAACTGAACACGATTTGGGCACCCCTAATCGTAAGAGAGAACCTAGAATAACAACTTAGGTTTAAATATACCAAAAATTCATACACGATCGTCCCAGTGACACATGGCCGAGGCGACTAGGACGTTGGAACAGTGATTGCAAGTTCTCCCGATGTCCTGAGTTCAATCCCGAGCAAAGGCAGTGGCAGCGACAAACAAGAGCGGTGACAACGATAATAGAAGCAACAGCTGCAGCAACGATTGCGTCAAGCAGTAGTAGCAGCAGCGATGGCCTTAATGGAACGAGAACATGGTACCCCCGTAACAATAAAGGGTTGGGTTCGAAATTCCAGACCGACGGTTCCCGAGTTCGAGATGCACCTGAAGAAGGCCGGAGGATCAGACGGCCGAAACGTTGTGAGGAAAGCAACCAAGATGAGGAAGTCAGTCCGATTAACGAAATCCATAAGGTAATGCATAAAAAGTGGTTTGCAAAGTTTTGTGAACAGTGTTTCATGTTTGCATAGAGCAGTTGAGATTGATAATGAACAAATCAAAGTATTATTAGAGGATAAATAATGTTATACAATGCAAGAGATAACATACTTGAAATATCAAAATCAAGCATTGAAAATCATATGCGTTAACTTGCTTGTAACAGTTTGCCTGGGAAGTTTTCACCATTGAACAGATATTACACTTTGGATTATTTATTTTCATCTTTAGAAAATTCTTTTATTGAAAAAATTTCACTTTCCCAGGAGACTTCAAAATTTGCTGATAGAGAAATATAAAAAGTTTGGGGAGCTGGAATTATGAAGTGGCTTGAAAAATGGCAAAAATAGTTCAACAAACCACTAAATATATTGTTTAAGAAAGTTAATGTAAAAAAAATGAAAAATATATTAATCTTAATTTTACAAAATAAACTAAAACTTTTTCACTTAGCCTACATTCATTCTGATGTACCTTTATGATGAAAATCATTTTTAAACAAACAAAACTGATATTATTTGTACTTACTAAAAAGCTGTTAAATTTTGCAACAAAAAGTAGCTAAAGATATTTAGTATAGTTATTTAGTGTCTACTTGTACAATGAGAAACTCGTATGATTCGATAATGAAATATAGAGAATTAAAGTATGTATGTACATAAAGTGAAAAAATGAAAATCATTTTTAAATTTTTACATTTTAAGCTTTTCATAGATATTGCCACCACTTCAAGACAACATTGAAAACAAAGAATGTCATATGACATTCTTTGTTTTCAATGTTGTCTTGAAGTGGACTTGACCCGATTTAGTAAAAGAAAGAATTGTATCCTTGCTGAAACAAAAAGCCAACAACAATTTTCTAATATGGTGACAGTTTTCCTAAGGCCAAACTGTATGTCAATTGTTTACTGTATTTATTCACCACCAACAAAAATTCTAGTAAAAGGTTTTATACTTTTCCAAAATGTTTCCTGTCATTATGAGAACCAAACTTTGTCCTCTTCTTTTTTAAGCTCTTCATTTCTTTCTCTTGTTTTCTTGATAAAATTTACACTCACAAAAATTCTGGATGCCACTATGTGCAAAAAAAACAACAAAAAAAACCCCCAAAAAACAAAAACACAAAAAAAAACAAAAACACAAAAAACAATGAAGTATTACATTTGTTTTGTTGCAAAAACAAGCAGATTGTTTTTCTGATCATCAGTTTCCAAATTAGCTTTCACAAATGTAATCAGAGCCTCATGGTTGGGGCTGATTAACTATTTTCTCCCCTTTGTTATTCTCTTTTTCAAAATGCTACTTTTGGCAACAGAAAAGTCAAACAAAAGACTTACTGCTTGGTTTTACTTTAACTAATTTAAGAACTTAAATCTAATCAGCAAATATAACTTAAAAGCAATTAAATACAAAAGTAAAATGAAGGGAAAATAATCCAAATTAAAAATTTTTCTCCTCGTTTAAAAATTTTATTCATGTTTTAAAACATGTTGAAATGATATGGAGCAGTTTTACAAATTGTGAATATAAGAGAAAAAAATTATTACTCATTTCAGTAGAATTTTGCATGTAAATTTGTAAAACACCATTCTCCTTTATTTTTAAGAACTTTACAAAAAGATAATCTTCATGGTCAAAAATATTTCCCTTCTTTTGCCTTGTTTTCTAGGCTTGATAAAGTTGTCCATAGTGAAATACTATGTCTGAAGTATTTTCTAATCATTCAATATGTTTGATACAAGTGGTACTTTTCCATCCTAAGAGAATAAAGAAGAAAATAAAGTAAGTATAGTAAAAGGTGCAGAAATGGTTCTCTTATAGAAAGAGTAAAAAAATGTTCGACATACTTTTAAGAAAAAAAGAAGTTGGATCATTAAATTGAAAGGTAAATTGGGATTGTAAAGTTAACAGTAGGTTGCAGATTTATTGATGTGCTGTGTATGTTGATAAATTTAATAAAGGTTTTCTTGTTTTAAAAAAAGATGATGATGCACATTGAAATACACAGAATTTAACAGTGTACACAAGCATATACAAGAGTAAGTAAAAAATCATTAGCACTTTCACCATATCTTTAGGTGTGTGTCACACTGCCTTCTACTCATGTGTGCTTAAAGTTGGTATCATTGAGATCATGTGATTGAAGTTCAAGCTTGATCACACCAGTTGTTCTGCTGCTGTTACTGTGTGAACATGGCCACTCCACGAGTAGTGTACACCAAGGAGAAACAAAGTTGCAGTAGTTTGAATCTACAGAGAACCTCATCAGTGATAAGTCTTTGAACTTGCTGAATCTTAACAGTGGTGGAGGTTGACGGCAACCTGCTCTTTCTTCAAGTGTCATGCTTGTTAAGCTACTTTTAAACTGCTCAATTTACTCATACACACTTCCACATATTTCAGCCCCTGACCAGAGAAATCAGATCACTGATTTTTGTTCTTCCTTGGTGCACACTGCTAGCAGATCAGCTAGACTGACTGTAACAAACGGACTGTAACAACTGCAAGAAAACTGGTGTGATCAAGCTCAAAGTTCAATCAGGTGACCAAAACAGTACTTACTATAAGCTTGCATGAGTAAAATGTGGTGTGACAAACCTAAAAATATGTTATGGTGAAAGTATAATAATATTATAATATAATATTTGAGTTACCCTCCAACATACTTTTTTGTATAAACATTTTTTTTATTATTTCAACTCAAGCAAGGCAGGAATGCTACTGGTACACAGGGGGAGTTACAGAGAGTGAAGGAGGAACAAAAGACTGGATAAGGGGAACTGAGGAAAGGATAAAACCTGAATGAAGTTCAAGAAGTTAGAAGATGGGGATTGACATTGCATTTAAATTTTTGAAGATTGTAGTCATCAGAGAAGCAAGGAAACAAAAGAGAGTTCCACAAGTGGGAAGTGTGAGAAAAGAAACTGTTGGAGTAGAAGTGGGAGTTACATTTAACTAATTCAACAGTAAAAGGATGGGACCTAGAAAGCAGTCTAGTAATATACTTAAACTCACAGACTGGACACCCAGGAAAAAAGAGTTGCCAAGAAGGCAAAGCTGTGTAGTGTGACAAGAGTCAGGGAGAGAGGTAAAAAAGAGATTGGGAAGAGAAGTGTGTCCATCAGAGTTACATGTGGGGAAGGCAACTATTTGTGTGAAAGATTGAGAAGTGAAAGGTTAGGATGCCAGTTATGTCAGTGGCAGAGTGTTTAAGCTAACTAGTAAGATGAGCAATTAATGTTGCCGACATCAATATATTTGCAAACAGGTGTAGGGAGATGGCCTTGTCTATATTATTGGACATAATATCTAGCAGGCAGCAGTCTTGAGAGGAAAGGGAACAGTAGAGAAAGAGATAGCTGAGTTAAATAGAGAGAGATTGAGACACATGTAAGAATGGTCTGAAGATTCAAAATAGAGTTCCCTAGCCAGTGGGAGATGTTTGCAGGCATAAACTCCCAAGCTATGCATGTGGGCATTAAAGTACTTTCTAAGGAGAGGACAGTAGCCAGGAATTGAGATATCAGAGGAGGGGATTGAAGAGTTAAGATTAGTTTCACTGAGACTTTTCAAAGAGGATGATTCCACATTCATAAACAGTGCAAACAAGTAAAAACATTTGTTTAAATATATTTACCAGACTCTTAAATACACATACATACAAATGCAAAATGAAAAAAACTTTGAAAAAGATATTTAAATATTGCTTGCTTTACCTTGGAAGCCATTCAGATTTGTAGCCAAGAATGACAATTGATGGAAGAAGAGAGGAGACAAAGGAGGAAGAATATAAATTACCAGTGAAAAGAGGTGGGGGGAGAATCATTTATAGAAACAGAGAGAGAGAGAGAGAGAGAGAAAATGGGAAGACAAATTTTGCAGCAGAATGATCTTTCTTTGGCGAGAAGTTAAAAAGTTTTTGACTGTTCTAACTTGATTAGTAAGTTATACTGACTGATAAGAAATCCATTTTACTGAATCTGTATAAGAAATTACCAATTTTTAGCATAGCACTGATGATAAACTTCAGTTTTAAAATGGACACAGATTTTGGCAACAGGAAATAAACTAAAACTAACAAACTTTACACATAAATAGTTGATACACATCTTACTACAAACAAGTTATTTAAAGTGAAATTATAAATCATGAATATTTAGAGAATAAGATCAATATCTAAAGTTGAAGTAAAGCAGATTGAAGTAAAAATACAATGCAAAAAGATGATTAATAAATAAAACTGTTTTTGCTTATTTTCTTCAGAAGACATACTGGAGTGGGGCACTAAGAGTCATTTTTTTAGTCTCAGTGCCAAATGCCATTTAGAATTTTTCAAAATGTTTGACCTATCAACTTTCCTTAACTGTTATTAAAAAAATAATTTCCTCTCTTGATGTATTCTAATGGAAAACTTTTGCTCTATTTAAGATCAATAATATTCATTTTATTTACAATTATGTATATATTTTAACATCTAAAACCAGTTAGAAGAAATTGTAAGTACAGCAATTTAATAAATATATAAGAGTATATATGCAGGAATATATTGTGTGTGTTATGCACTCATAAGGGGGTGCTGATCAAAAAAAAAAAAAAATTTATATTTGGTCATTTGGGCAAACTTTGTAAAATGGGTTGGGCTGAGAACTTCCCAGCATTCTCTCATGAACACAAGCACACCTGCTGTGAATCAAAGTTTTGAAAATCTTTATTGTCAACAGAGTTTCCTATATACTTCAATATTATTGTTGTTGTAAAGTAAGCTATATTTAATAAATAACTACAAAGTGCCTGTAGCTATGTTATGATGAAGTGCCCGGCAATTTTGGCTTGAGTTGGCTTATGTTCACTTTGCTCTAATGACTTGGAGAAAAGCATGAATCCATTTATCCCTGTGCTGTCTCAGTGCCAAATATTTTGATAAGTTACTTGTTACTGACATGTCACAGTACTTGACAGAGACAAGAACAAGTGGTTTCATAATACATCATTCTGTATATACTTTGTCTGTTCAGGCAGCAGTAAAAAGCAGTTACCCATTGAGTCAGCCTTGACAGATGACAAATCATATATGTGCATGTGTGTGTGTGTGTGTGTGCATGTGTGTGTGTGTGTGTGTGTGTGTGTGTGTGTGTGAGTGTAAGTACAATATAGACACACAAATAACTGAAAGTGTACAACTGATAGAGAATAGAGAAATGTCCTACTCTAGAATTCCACACATCTTCCTACCTTGAGTCACATAAGAAGAGTACATATCTTTCTGAGTGGATTAGATTACACAACCACTGCACAATGAGTGTGAACAAGTTAGTTGTAAAGATCAATTACCACTAAGTAGTGAGTTCAATCTTAACAAGATGCCTCATACTTGTTTTCTTATACTAAAACTAAGCTATGCTTAGTAAATAACTGAAGAATCAGGCATTCATTCTTTTAATTAATATTAAAGTGTAGCAAAATTTTCTTCAGTTAAATTCAGAATTGATTTTAGTGTTTTTATTCTATAGTATATACCTATGAAAAAGATGACTTGATTATTTATAGATGAATTTTTAGTTTTACCTATGATTGGTGCAATCTTAGATCGAAGTATAATGCCTCCCTCTCTCTCACAGACACACACAATAAACTTATCAAATGCCTATTTGTTCATTTCCACAAGCAGAATTGCGAAAAGAAAAGGTTTAAAGAAAATGCTTGAGTAAGAATGAGGAAGAGAAAGAAATGTAGCTAAAAGGAAAAGATGAACTTGACAAATAAGTTTGCCATCTTGAGTTTTATAAGTCCTTTACTATTCTGATGCTTGTTAAAGTGAATGAAGTTTTACTTAATACTTTTTTTGGATTGTGATGCACATTTTATATTGAAAGGTGTGTAGATACTACAATATCAATATATAGATGTATTGTATGCAAAGCCAAAACAGCAGGAACTTACAATTTAAAATGATTAATGGAATAAAAGAAAGAAGAAGCATTTCATTTTCAACTTTATAACCTTTGGAATTTTGCAGAAGGTGTGTGTGTGTGTGTGTTTTGATAAAAAAGAAAGAAACAGGATTGTTATAGTTTTCCTGATGACTGGAAAAGTTATACATTTCCTATGAGTACCAAGAGAGGCTGGTGTTCAAGGACCCATTAAAGTAAACATTTTGAACAGAAACTTTCAAGGCAGGCATGCCTTCCCTATTAGGAAGGGTGGTGCAGCATAATCTTACTCCTAGTTCCATTATCTGGCCTGGTGTTATACTTAGTTAACATTGATTACTTTTAATATTTAGTATTACAAAGAAACAATAATCAGCATTATATGACATTAGAATAATTAATGAAGCTTGTTCTTCAATTTTGAAAACTTTTGCTTTTAAACCTCAAATATTAAAATTCAAGCAAATCAAAATCCAAAATGAACAAAAATAGAATTAACAAAAAGAAAAAAGATTTTGATGTTTTTTGTCATCAGCCCAGATTTTGCTGAAACTCTTTGGATTTATCTGTTTAACTTTGGCACTATCCCAAAATGGTCAACAGATCAAAAGAACCTTTTTCCATAAATGTGGCTAAAAATATAATTGTTTTCTAAAATATGTTTCATCTACTTTGCAGTTTTTCTAATATTTATCTTTGTTTCTCTTTCCTTTCCCACCATTGTCCAAAAATATTTTCAAATCAGAGTAAAAATCTTTCAGTTAAATAGTTTAACATAATCTTATGAATATTTCTTATAATGCATAGAACTACACAAATATTTCATTATTCATGTATTTGTGTACACAAATCCTTTTATATTTGCATCGTTGCACACTTAAACACATACCCATACAAACTCTTGTTCATGTGCATACAAAGGAGAATATTTGCAAAATGTTTAATATATAATTAAATGCTAAGAAGTTAAAATATATGCTTGAAATTCAAGAACCATCAATGCTAGAATGTAAATAACTCTCCAACTTCTTCACTGTGGTGTTATATGGTTTTTCTCATGCATACATCTCTTAGACACAGCTGCGACAACCACATATTGGGAGCAACCACTAATATTAAGTGAAGCACAGATCTGAACCTTGTGGCAAATGTGTGAAATCCATTATGGCAACATTTTGGGGTGAATCACATTCTACACATTTATAAATCATTGTGATGTTTTAGAACTGAAACTCATTTATAAATATCCAAGTTTCTGATCAATAAATTTGGCAAAACCCAGGACCATGAATAATCAAATATCTTAGATGAAATTCATATTTAATAAATATATGTTAGATCTTCTTCCTTCATCTAATTGTTTAACACTAATTAGTAATTAAGTGGAATTTATGTCCTACATGCATCATGCATTGCAAGCACAGAATTATATCACCCCTGCAGTTTCATTAAAATATATCAGTTCTTTGATGCTGAGCTGAAGATAATTTTTCCTCTGATTTCTTTGCAGCTTTACCTGGGCAGGTGTCTTTTTCTCATCAAAAAGAACAGATTCTGGTTGGATACAAAAGAATTACTAAGTCAACTTGGCTGACATTTCAATGGCAGAAATGTGTGGGAGGAACAAACTCAAAGCGATGGAACATGAAAACTCATTGAGAATGAAGTACACTTGCGTCAAAGAAGACAAATGAGAATTGTAGGATGAAGAAAAAAAATAGAACAGTTACATAAACAAATGCATATATATATATATATATATATATATATATATATATATAAAGAGAGAGTTTTTTTTTTTGTGTGTGTGTGTGTACACTTGGTATAGAAAAAGCATAAATACCTAACTATAAGTGTATATTTAATCTATACTCAATAATATACTGGGAAATTCCATGGTGAATCTGTATAATTTAAGAAGGGGAGAAACAGTAGGAAGAAAATCATAATTATTTTCCAGTGGTGGTTTATAGATTTACAAATGATTCTCTGTTTTAAGAACTATACTAAAGGCAATGTTTGTTTTTAAAATGTTCCTCTTCTATCTTGAGATTCTTCTCTGCTCAACTATTCAGCTAAAAAATCCTACTGCGTCTAGGAAAGCAAAATAAAACTGCTTGTGATGAAATACAGTTTATTCTAGTGTTGCTAAAAATTTGACTTTGAGCATTTTTATTTAATGAGCATTAAATGAGA
The DNA here is from genome assembly GCA_964036315.1 of Acanthosepion esculentum. Lineage (NCBI taxonomy): Eukaryota > Metazoa > Mollusca > Cephalopoda > Sepiida > Sepiidae > Acanthosepion > Acanthosepion esculentum. Next base: position 40,018,245 of record OZ038500.1, on the reverse strand, counting down.
CAGTGTTTTCTTCTGTTGAACTAAAATAATTTATGTGTCTTTGGGTAGGTAGCTAATTTATGATACAAGAGTCATATCTTCTGGTGTAATGAAACCGTAATATTTTTTTAATAGAAAAGTTCCACAAGAAATTTGTGAGTTTTATGCATATTAAAGATGCAAAGGAAGGGTAATTTGAGTTAAATCTGAATGGAAAAGAGTTCACAGCATAAAGCATTAAACAGTGATCAAAATATTAGCTGACCTTGTGGCAAATGCTAAGTGTAGGATGACTAGTAAAAGAAAATTTACAGTTTTTTGTTTAATCATTTCAACCGAAAATATATTCTTCTCCATCAATAACAGCTTGGAATTTGCTAGAAAAATGTGAATGCTTTGATTTCTTTGAGATAACAAATTTTATTACCTGCTTTTTAACAAAAAACTTTTCTCTTGAGAAGTCTAATCAGTTTAGACAAAAATCAAGAATAAAGTCAAGAATAGTCATTTGGTTGGTTGGGAATTTCAGGTGCAATTGATTGATTGAACTGACTCTCATGACATAGGTGGCTGGCTTTGAAAATGGAGGGTAGAAGAGTGAAAAGGAAAGTTAAAAGAAATGGCACAGAGAGGGGGAGGGAGAAAACAGATAAAGAAAGAATCAAGTAAATAAGAATAAAAAGTAAAGGGAAGGAGAAATTGGAAAGGAGAAGAAAAGGTAGAACAATAGAAGAGAATAAAAGAAAAACTGAAAGAAAATGAAATGAGACGGGATACAAAGAAGAAAGAAAAGAACAAAAAGATAGATAATGAATTGATTAGTTATTAATTCTTATTAAAAGGAAAAAATCTGGTCTACAGACATTCTCATTTAATATGAAAAAAGTTCACATTGTTCACATTTTACCTTGTAATACATGAATGTATTCATTCAGAAAACAGTATGATTTTGAGGAACACACATTTAGGTTATCAGATTCTGATAAATAATAGGGTCAATTTTATCTCTTTAGAAGTACAAAATAGAGTTGTCTTTTGAAACCTCTGAATTATTAAGTTTATACTTCAGATGCTTTATTTATTCATTGTTTTGTTTTCTTTTTGTTTTTCTAATGTCTCCTTACATTACTCTTAGTTATCTTTTAAAATCTATTTTAAAAAGCAACACAGCTATTATTGTAAAAACATGAATAGTCACTGAAATAAAATCCATGATTGTTTACTGATCAAATATTGATCACCTTCAATTATTTTTAGAATGACTCAGTTTTAAGATCAGCAATAATTCTGCTTTATATACATTCAAATATATTAGGTAACTATTTCAATCTCATGTTAAAAGGTAGCTAAAATTCATAATGTTATACACATGCAGTGATTTGTTTACATATTGGGAGATATATTTTTGTGCTGAGAAGGGAAAAAATAAAAGGACTAAAATGATACAGAATTAAATGTTTTAAAAACATAAAAATATTGAAAACAAAAATTCCCCGTCTAATCTTCCCTAAAAATTCTTCTTTTGTCTGAAGAATGTCAGAGCCCCAAAAATAATTAACATTTTAATTACAGTTAAAAATTAAAACTAAAATCTTTCTATTTAAAGTAAAAAAATTCTCAAAGCACACACTTGACATCTGTTCATTTCAGAGAACATATGGCTATGGCTTCCCATTTCATCATTTTATTTCTACTCACAAGACTTCCAAGAAAATGTATTGCTCTATATTAGGGCTTTGACTTATCTCAGATTCTATACAATAGCACTTCTGAAATACCCAATTACTGGACAAACTTCTATCAGACAAATTGTTGTTGCATGTTGATTGATTTGCATTCAATGTGGCCTTATTTCATTCTATATAAAACAATTTTTATAACACATAGATTGGAGTTATCTTCAAAGAAAGTCTACATATTAGATTACTGGCCTGTATTCAAAGCTGTAGTAACATAGAAGCTACAACTTAAGTACTCAAAATGTCGGTAACCCTGTCTTGGTCTGCTGTTGTTTTACTGCTTTTCAATCCAATAGGATGTTAAATCTTTCTTGATTGACTTTGGAAAGTAGCAGAGGTTTAAAGTCTCATTATGTTTAAATATGTCCACATTCATTCAAACCAGATTCTTTTCCGTTATTTTTTATCAGTTATTGCAAACATCTAAGAGTTTTTGTCAATTTATGACCACTTCTTGAAGAAAATTCACATATTCAGAATACATAATTTCAGTCAAACATTTCTCTTGACACATGTCCTATATTAACTAGATACATACATTTATGTAGGCTTTTACTCCAAGCAGATTACTTTAGAAAAATGTATATATTTGTGAGATTGCTTTGTTAAGGCTGACTTAAAACTAAAAAATTTTAGTAAGTAAAATTAATTATATATATATATATATATATTATATATATATATATATATATATATATATATATATATATATGTTATTGAATTCATAGAAAGTTGAATCTGTTATAGTTTTTCAAAAATAAATAAGTCAATTTAAATAAAAATTGCTAATGAAAAACTTGTGCAACCATAGAATACATAAAATGGTTGGAACATAAGCAAGTTTTCAAGGATAGTTGAGATGTGTTCTTGCAAAAGAATATTCTTGTCCTTAGATTGTTTTCCTTTTTTTTCCATTGAATTTAAGCCAGGATATTTATCTATACTTGATTCTCTTTATCCAGTATTGCATAACACTTGAAAAAATTATTATGCTTTCTCTCTCACATCAGATGACCTTCATATTTGATAGAATATACTTGACTTATTTCACTTCATATTTTCCTGCCAAACAATTCTTTCAACAAACTCACTTGCACAAGCAAAACTAACATAAAAAAATTAAAATTGCGTCATTTGTTTAACAATTATAAGAACAGTTTCAATCCAGCCGAATGTTTTTCAAAGAAAAAAAGATTGATTTTGAGTAGGGATAGCACTAAAAACTTTTCGACACTCACTTGTAAAACAATTTATCTCAGAATAAAAATGAATTAATGTGAGTAAAATGTTAAAAACCTGATAATGAAAGAGTCAAAGTATTGTCTAAGATCTATACATTTCTTCTATAACAGGCTAAAAATATATTTAAAAAATTACATTTAAAATTTACCATTATGATATTTTTGTTGTTAGATTTTTCCTCTGTCTATATTTCTGAGATGAGGTAGTATGTACATTATTATTCGGACTATTGTCCTCATCTTTGATGCCATATTTATTACAATGTTTCGGCTGTTGTATGCTCCAGCCTTCTTCAGGTGGTTGGAATGTTAAACTGATCCCTTTATTTCGCTCACTGGGGTAGAGTGTTCTAGTTCCACGTGCCATGTTTAATGGATATAAGTTATTGCAATTTTTGCTGTTATCATTGCATGTTTTTACCAGAGCTCATATTGCAACTTTGTTGTTATTATCGCTTTTCTCTAGCACTCCTTATTACTGGTTCCCATATTGTATTTATTTCTATGCTTGGTCGGCTCAGGAGAGTCTTGTGGCCTAGCAATATGAGCACTGGTAAAAATGGTTGCTGAAGACATTAGGTTTATAATACCCAGAAATTCATATGCAGATGGCCTCAAGGACACATGGCACAGTGGATAAAGGCATTGGTTAGATCCAGTGACAGGACCCAAAGAGTGTGAGTTCAATACCCCGTTAAGGCAGTAGAGAACTTTTAGAGGGAAAATTAACAGGAGATAACTGATAACTGACATCCATTAAACATGGCACGTGGAATTAGAACAGTCTACCCCAGTGAGTGAAGTAAAAGGTTCAGTTCGATATTCCAACCACCTGAAGAAGGCCGGAGCTTACAACGGCTGAAACGTTGTAATAAATATGGCGACAAAGATGAGGACAATAGTCCGAATAATAATGTAGATTTTTTTCTGTATTTATTTTGTCACGAATATGAAAAATGAAAATTGGGTTCTTTTCATATCTCTTTAGAGTTTCAATTATATCTTTTCTGTGAATAGATTGAAAAAAAAAAAAAAAAAACTTTTTTTAGGACAGGGCTGATTTAGAAAATGCACATTTTCAATACTTTTAATCGCATACTTGTCAAAAGTTATCAAATCTATTTAGCTGAAAAAAATTACCTACATCAAGACAGCATCAGTCTTATTTTTATAATAAAGATGCTGCAGAATAACATCACAATAACAAAATAGTTTTACTTTGTCATGCAACAGCTTCATAGGAACCAATAATTAATAAGGGTTCAATGATATCATACTGTTATTATACTCAGCTCCAAATTATATATCTTTCTGAAAGCAAAACAAAAAAAAGAAAGTTGTCCTCTGCACATGCACTCAGAGCATCACATATGACCAACAAAACAAATCTACTCAAAAAATATAAACACAACATAAAAGAAGGCACTCATGAATGTTGCCACCAAAGAAAAAACATGAAAAAAAAGAGTGAGTGCCACCACATTTGCTTTAAGAAAACTACCCATAAATGACTGAGTCAGGTTTGCAGCTTCACTAGTACACACTCCAGGTCTCTCTTGACATCACCACTATGATCTCAGTCAACCAACTCAACAAACACATCAACTACAGGCTTTACCAATGATACCCTCCTTCAACTCACCCACATAGACATTATGCTCACATCTGTTATATCTGCAATACAAAAGGATTTTATATTTACGATTCTTGCCTTCTTTTTCCTCATGGGCACTACCAGTTGTTTTATTTGTTCTTCTATGCTACCATACATGTGTTTCTAACACACTGAACTTATTAAAATAGAAAATTCTTTGAATTATATATTTAACTTGGTTAATAAAACTTATTGTGTCATAAAAATTATTTTTTCACAAAGTATTTGGCCAGTTTAAAAAGTTTGGATTGCTCTAGACAAACAAAGTAGAAAGTAGAAGTAGAAAGGTGCACCGGAGAGGCAATAAAGTGGATGGTGGCATTTGGTAGGCCACAATGAACAATGTCTCTACCCTATTAAAATAAACACTTTGAAAACGTTAATGGAAAGCCTTAAGGTAATTTCTGCTCCTGTAAAACCTTTTTATACAGAAGTACAAAGTTTGCTTTGAATTTATACTCATCTATAGAATTATATCAATAGTTAGCCAATAAAAATGGTTTGTAAGCTAGGATTGCAAATCATTAGTAATGAGTTCAGTTCTTATTGGGAGCTTCATACTTGTGACCATATACCAAAGCTAAACTATCTTTAGTCCATATTTATGGCTGCCTGGTTAGGGTAATGGTTAGCAAGCTAGACTGGTGGGCTATTATTATTGTTTATAGAGTTTCCCCCTCACTGAGTGGCCTTTGTGATAAAATTAAACTTATTAAATAAAAACTATCATGAAACAGGGGTAGTAGTTTGTAGTAAATCAGATCAGGAGAAGTTATTTAATATTTGACTGAAGAAAAAAAAAACAAGCAAACACTGATTATAAGAAATGAGATAAAAAAAGAAGTTTTAAATGAGATTTAAACTGTGCCTTTCTCTTGACCAGATTTAAATTCACTAAAAAATCTTCACTCTGAGATATGAAACTGGATTTCAACCAAATCTTATCACCTACACATTATCAAGATTTTGTTTCTTTTTAACAGACTTTGGAAAACTGATACATTTTTCATCCACCTACTTACAGGTGTGTGTGCGTGTGTGCACGCAGTGCTTTCAGCATTATCCCTAAAAGCATTGGCTCTATTGCCATGTTATCTTACTTATATATGATTATATTTTGTGGAAAAAAATAACAATGCCAAGATATAGGGTCAGTGTCAAACTCAACAATCTTGAAATGCATACCACAACCAATATTTACTAATGTGTAAATCTGTTTCTTTTTTTCATTCCAGCAGAATGTTAAAATGTAATCACAAGGAGTACTATTGACCAGTACTGTATGTGAATACAGTTTATCAAGTATGAACCAATTTATAAATGGATAAACCAATATCGGATTAGATTTTTATTTTAAAAACTTTGACACTTGCAGATGATAAAAATATGTTGTAAATTATTTAAAATATAATTAAATTATTAGAAAGATATTTTCTGCTCTGAACCACTGATAATATGAATTCATGAGATTCATATTGTAAGAAATTCAAATTGTCTAAAAATTGACCAGTTTTGATATGACAAATGTATTGAGAAAAATAACTGATAATTCTTTAGTAAAATTTGAGTGCCCATTTAAAGTGATTTATTACAAGTCAGAGTAAATAATTCCCTCTTAAAATTAAGCTCATTCCTGAATGTATCTGAAAGAAAATCTGGAAAGTAAAAGAATTTAAGTCTTATTTTATAGAATACATTTTTTTCTGAAATTGTTAAACAGAAGTCTATTGTTTTTTCATTTCAATTTGAAGGCATAAAGTTTTTGTTTTAAAATTTAATAAAAATGAATCTGTTGGTTTATATAGGAGATAATTATACAGAAAATTGTTCAATATTCTTTTTAATTAAATGTATTCTAAAAAAATGGGGTGGAGAGATGCATATACTTACATTTGTGTTTGTTACTTTAAATTTACCTGTAAACATTTATACAAATACCAAGCTGGGATTTTACATATAAATACACATTCTACACAATAAGAATATAAAGAAAATACTTTTTGGTAAATATTTTGTATATTTATATTTTTTCATAGTTTGGACACTGAGACAAGATCTTATTTATCTATTTTGACATTATTTTTCTTTCTAAATGAGTTTATATTGGGTAAATACACAAATTAGTTTTCATTCAGAGGCAATAAGAAATACAATAAAACATTTTGGACAGTTTGTTTCAACCCTCTAGGTAAGTGATAAAAAGAACAACAACCTAGATAACATTGCTAAATGGGTCAACTTGAGATTTCTTGATTGTACTTTGCTTTAATTTGCATATAAAATTGTTACTAGTAATAATTCATCTCTTGGTCAAGAATAAATAAAATAATTTGTAATTATTTGTGAAAATCATTATCAGTGTCAGTCAATTCTCCTTAAAGCAAAAGGTTAGTAAAATAGTCCTTGATTACTACTGTTGTTAGTCATTGCCTGCTACTTGTAGCTTTACTAGACTGAGCCATAATTGCTAATGAATGACATGTGAAGGAGAAACAACTAGAAAAGAGAACTGGAATGTATTTTTAAAAGAATTATACACTATAATTTGTTTTATCTTCAAATAACTTTTTACTCACTATGGAAAAATTTGCAACCACTTTAAGGAAAAAATAAAATAAAAAGACAAAATTTGAAACAAAAATAAATTTCAGAAAATCTCCTTCCTGACTGAACTAGCTTATTCTCTCCCCAATGTGTTTTTTTTTCTTTACATGACTAAAAGTTTTCTTCAAATCTAATATAAAAATATATATAACAAATGAAAATATAAAAAAAAATCAATTTCAAACATTTAAAACTGCTATTTTTGTGGGAATGTTCATAAGTTTTTGAGTTTTCTGTATATTTAAGGGGGTTTTCTAATCTGACAAATTTAAAATTTCTCAGAAATATTAATGTTACCAAATTCATACAAATATATAAAGACTAAAGTTAAACAAAATATTGTCAATCAGTAATGCCAAGTTTTTATAAATCATTTTATCCATACTAACAACATATTCTATAACATTAATTAAAATGGCAGTTTGATAGAAAACTGACAAGATTCTCTAGAATAAAAAGAATTCATGATTTATAGATTATATTTCAGTATAGTTGACAAATGCTTACAACTTTTCATGACTCTCTTGAGCAAGTCTCATATTTTTGATCATTCTATCAGACTCATTATACAGGATGCAGCAGAAATGCCTCCCATCCTCCTCCCAGACAATTCTAAGACATTAGCTAGATGGGATGACACCATTCACTTTTAAATTTATATTTTAAAAGTCAAATTTTTCAGTAATATATAAAAAATAATAATGATCATATTTTTCTATTTTTCTGATTTTAGAACACAGAATTTATAGGTATGAAACTCAAGGTTTAGCAAAGTGTACAAAAAAAAAACCAATAAGTAATTAAAATGGATGCACTGTTAACAGACATACATTTTTAACACTTAACCATAATGTATATCTGTTAGAAATGCATTATTACTTTCTTCAAAACTGGAGCGACTGCCAGTGACGTCATATAGCAAAATACATGAAAAAACAAAATTATAGATTACTTTTTTCTTTTTTTTTTAAATCTATCCAAAAGTCCACATTGTATGAGAACATTTCTGCATTGCAAAAAGGTGGTTCCAGTTACTTTATGTACATTTTTTGATAGTGTTATGGGGAAAAATGGATGCCCAAAGAAATTGCTTTAGCTAAATGTGTACTAAAAAATGTCTTAAACCAGGCTTGGGCTATTATTTCTAAAGTGAGTGTAGAGAAATTTTTTTCAAAATTTCATTTGTGTGTGTGTGTGTGTGTGTGTGTGTGTGTGTGTGTGCTAGTGCACCTGCCAAGATGTAGAGACCATTAAAGCATTAAGCACTGGCAGAAGATTATTCCTATTCTGTAATGCTTATTCTGGGAGAAATCAAAGATAAATTCTCTAAATTTAACCTTCTTAAAAAAAATGTGTGAAAAGAATGCAAATCAAGTGCTTGCTCTCAAATTATTTTCACCAAATCCTTGTATATTTTGCCATTTTATTCATTATAATACAATGTAAAAAAAAACATCAAATTAATCTTGTGACTATAGCTGGTCCTATAATCTGTAAAAATAAAAGAAGTAATCTGTTTTTGTTAAGATTATAAACAACCTCATTTCAGACTTCAGGATGGTTCTGCCATATTGAATCTTATTTTATGTGCTGTGCCACGGAAGGATATGGATGATCAGGGCTCTCTGCAACCTCCTGTCATCTGACTTTTTGCCATCCATCTTTGTTCATGGTTTGCCATCCATTCACCCAAACATTACTTACATCCCCCCGCTTACCTGCAGTGTCCTGTGAGTGTTCAATTTTCCAAACCCTGTTTTCATGTAATGTGTCTCAGAAAGGAAAAATGATGCCTGATAACACTATTTTAAACAAGATTTGATTTATTGGATTTCAAGTAAAACCAAAATAGGCTTTTTACAGAAAACAATACTTAGATGAAAAACTTTCAAATTCCAATTGATCCTTTTATAATAAATTATTTCCAGTTCCCCTTTTCTGTATCTCTTATCAAGTTGACTTTTTTCTTCAGCTGAAACAATAGATTCATCTGCTCAAGAAAAAGTTATCAATGAGAGCTGAAATACTTTCATATAATCCAATTCTTATTATTGCATCAAACCATGTATCCCCTTTGGCACAGGTGTTCTGTCACATGTTCTTATACATACGTACATACATAAACATACCTATAATCCCAAATAGAGGTATACATATACAGACTACAGTTCAAAAGTTTGAAGCCACCCCCAGAATTAACAGGAGATGAACTTGACAGACGAGTGACTAAAAAAGGAAAAAGAGCTCTTTGAAAAATGAATCACTTATCGAACTTATACTTTGATAAACTTTTGCAACAAATGCTAAAACGGCTAAAGTAGGATATTTTGATGAGAGCAAAATTTATTCATCAATTACTTTTTTTCTTTTCGTTATAAAAAAATTTCTAATAGAAAAAAAATCATGTCTCACTTTTTTTTAACCATGTATAATAATTTTCTCTTATTTAAAACTACTTTTTGGGATAATTTAAAAAATTACAAGGGTTTACCTCATACTTTTGAACTGTAGTGTATATACTCAAGTAGGAAGTATCTTTAGCAATACAAACATTCTTTTTTTTTTGCTAAGAATTGTATGGAAAGGATTAACTGTTATGATGATCATTAAAAAGAGTTAATCTTATTTTAAGGGAAACAAACCAATTTCTTCAATCATGCCAAACTCTTATATAAGATGAAGAAATTCACTTAGTGATTCTTTCTGGGTGAAATATGAAGAATTAGTATTCTACTCAAGTAGATTAATTATCCTTTTTGTTAGAATAAAACAATAAAATACTAGGAAGAGGAAAAAAACAAACTAATTTATACTAAGAGTATTGTGTATCACAAACATGTTTATAGACAGGGGGAAAGAAAAGGAAAACAGCACCCCTGAAATTGATAGTTGTTGATGTAAGTGAAAACTCATGAACCAAATAGTTTTTATATACAGCACTAAATGTCATGATGACCTTTCTGATGAAAAAAATCTTGTTTAAAAATTTAAAAACTGTAATATGATCAATTGAATTTCATCATAGAGGAACCTGTAATTTACAACAGACAAGGCTAACACTAAATATAGACAATATGAAAAATAGAAAAAAATACTTGTCAAAAATCATTTGTCAGTTAAGCTGGAAAAATAAGCTTATCTTTCATACAATCTGCCAAGAGAAGGTAACAATCCAGTTTCTTAATCATTAGTCCATGAAGTTTTACAGTTTTAAAAATAAATAAATCTCAGGTTTTCACTTAAATTTGTTTGCTGTTTTGAATATTGTCATAATCAGTGGCCACATCTCTTTTAGTCATGCAAATGTTATGGAAGCAGTTGGTTTTTAATTGGTTATCACTTTTCTATAGGATGGAAAAGTTTTGTGTCAAACAGAGAAATGACATTGTCATGAATGTTGGCAGACAAATAACTGATGCTTTTTCTGATAAACTATGTATTGCTGCACTTATTCACTGCAAGCAATCAACCATTTGTTCACCCAATATGCATTTTTTAAAAACAAATATACAGTGGTAGGTGATTCATTTTAGTATATTAAATAGAAATACAAACAAAAAGTAAAGGAGAAAACAAAACTAAAAAAAAAAAATTATTTTTTTTTGCAGCAAAAGATAAAAAATTGACAAGAATAAATGGTTACCAGTAAAACTTCAAAGTAACATCTCACAATTTCACACAAACAATATGACTATTAAGAGAAAGTAAATTATATTTTGTAAGTTATAAAGCCAGTGAGGATTGACTCACTACACATAGCCTTTGAGATTATCTTCCTAACTTTTCACTAGAGTAGCCAGTGAAATGAAACTTCTTTCCCATAATAAAGTAGCATGTGTTTTGTAACTGTCCATCTTGAATGGGTACACATCCACCTTAGACATAAGGAAAGCTTGCATTGTGAAAAATATCAATATTACATAGTTCTGTAGACTTAGAGAAATATGAAACAAACAATTCATTCCTAATCAAATCGTCAGTCCTATTATGAAATGAAAGATTTCAATTACATAGCTATCCCAAACAGTCCTAGTTTACACTGCATAAACATGTCAAAATATTGAAATTTCTTTGAATTTCAACTGCTGATAATATCTCATTTATTTGAAGGTTATTTTTAGAAAACTTTGTGTGTAAACAAAATTCAATCTTATCTCTTTATAAAGATACAATTCTTTCTCACGCATGATGATTAGTTTTTATTTCACATCTCTTTTAACTACGTCATTATTTCAATGATGGGCACTTCTTTTTCTGCATTTTCAAAGCTGATAATTTCATTGTGATGATTTGCAAACTTGTTGCACTTGGAGTTATGTATCCCTACCCATGCCAAAATAGTTCTATCTTAAAGGGGAAAAAAAGATGCTTGTCACTTTGGTGGATTGAGGATAAGGTTTGAAGTTGCCTTTCAGAAAAATAATTTCTAATTTGAAGACTTTAGTGGATGAAATACCAGAAAAATCCAACTCCTAAAAAATGAAAATTTCACTGCGTAGATCAAGGTCTCATCTTCAATAATCAGTTGGTTTCATATCTCAGCACCCACACAACTCAAGGTTCATGCAAATCAAGAAGAGGTTTACTACATTCGTTGTGCAAAACTGTTAAGTCTGACCTATCAAAGTTTGTATTGCTAACCTAGTGAATGAACATCGCCAACTGAATCCCATTTTGAATCAGGCTTGTTTCATCAATGGATATTACAGTTCAAATCTTTCTAATATTTTCTTTCATGAAATATTTTGAAACCGAATAAAGTACTTATTGTATTTTTTGTTCAAACTGTCATGCTTGAATCACTTTTACCTTGGCTGTTTTTATGTTTCCTTACGAGAACAAAAACATTAAACAGAATTTCTTTTATAAACTAAATGAAATATAAAAACTTCATAATTTTAGTTCTTTAAATTTCCCAATCTCACATTTGCCTATTAAAAAAATAAAATAAAACTTTAAAAAGTCTCCAGTTATCCTTTTAATGGTCATTCATTTCATTTACATTCATGGCTGACAACTTTTCTTCTAATTCTCAGGATTTGGAGATTTAATTGAAAATTTATTTCTTCTTAAAAAAAAAATGACACTAGATATATTTTATAAAAAATAAAATGGTAAATGAACAGGATATATGTTTTAGCCTAACTTTGGAGTATGGGTCCATAAAAAATTGAAATGTAATTTTCGGAATGTAACCAGTTTCCATTTTCTTTTATTTTTTTAATGATTATTTGTTGACTAATTCTAGGAATTAGATCATATTTCAGAGGTTGAAATAAAATTGTTACATTTTATAAAAAAAAAAAAAAGAGAGAGAGTACATTTTAATTTTATAGTTCTTTAACTTTTGCAAACATATGTTGTCTAATTTTTTCCCCTTAAGCCATTATAAAAGTTAATAAGCATAACATCTTTTTAAAGTGGGTATCCATTTTTTTTATTAGTGCTTTCCATGCCAGAGACTCCTACCAGTGTTTAATAAAAATCACATTTAATATTCTTTTCAGTAGATGATTATCTCCATGCCATGATAAGAAGTTTTCTACTAAGTAGGAGAAGCAGGTCAAAGACAACCCCAAATTCTTTGCAATTTATGAACGGTTGCTGATGAAGTGAATAAACTTTTAAAAGAACTTCATCTCAACACCTAAAGGAAACAAGCAAGGAAAAAAAAGAACTCACTATTCAAACAACTCTAGCATTTGTGATAAAAAAGAACCACTTCAAATGAGCTTCAGTTATGGAGGTCAGTGAGTTGCAGTATAATACTGCTCCAACTTTTAAATTGACCAAGTCATTGGTATTATATTGCTGACCAGTGACATAATCAAAATTTTAGTTCCAAGTGAAGATAGAAAGGATTATTTTTTATGGCCTTTATTAGATGATATTGCACAAGTGGTATCAACATTTGTCTTTAGATGGTACTTTGATATAATACCACTGATGATAGTATATGAAGTGTTCCGAGAATATTTGGTTATAATAGAGGCTTATGAATAAATTCAAACTGCAAATCACCATTAAATGAGGAAATGCATTCAACTGTCCTGAAAGCCTTTGTCATCAGTTCCAATAAATATATTCTTATACATTTCAGATTTTTTAGTTTGAAGATAAAGGAGTTTAAAACTTTACAATAAGCATTTGTTTGAAGGACTAACCAATGATTCAGTTCATGAAACAAATTTCTAACTTTTATAGTCATTACTATCCCTTTTTGACAAATTAAAAATTGTATATTTTCACAAGATTTTCTAAAATTACATACATCTATGACAAAATGTATTCATATTACAGAGAAAAGAGCTGTTTTATTGAATTTCTCATCTCTTCAGGCATGTACCTCCAATGAATACTTTTTATGGCCATTTCAGGATGGTGTACTTTTGACCTTTTTGTCCTACTGTCAAATTGCACTTATGGCTATTTTTACATGATGTAAATATGAATTTTTAATTGATGCACTCCTGAAAAAATATACCTTTGTCTTTGTTGTGCCAGAAGCAGCAAAGCATTAAATGTTGAGAAAAAACTCAAGCTGAACAGTCAGAATTTCCCTTCTGTATCATGTTAAAAACTATTTTGTTTTTTTTTAGAACACAATTTCTCCAATGTTTAGTCTGGTCAGATCTAATAAATATTAAGTCCAATAGTATTATTTTTTTAATTTTATTTCAAGACTACCTATATGATATTAAATTTTACTTTTCACTTGTTTGAAGTCTGCATCTACAGTTATACACTTAAAATTGGCTTCTGGCCTTATAGCACACAAGACTGCAAATGCTCATAACATGGATGCACATTGATCTATTGATAAATTTGGTACTATTCTTTATGTTTTGCCAAGCTGTCTGTGTTTGTAATAAGTTTTTAGAAATATTGAAAATAAAATTTTAGATTGGGATAGCAATTATAAGAAATTATATCTTACTCATAGAAAGATGTTATAGCAGCATACAGTTAAATAAAACTGCTTGCATTAAAAATTATATCATGAGAATGTAACTAATGTTTAAAGAACTGTGGCTATTTTCATCAATATTTCCATATTTATTCGGGTGATCCAAATTATATATTGACAAGAATATAGTTATTTTTCTTATTCATTTGGATGCATGCATATTGCATAGAAATAAATATAATGAAGGATACGAATAAAAAGTGCATCAATGAATTCTTTTTACGAGTAATTGAGGGATATGTTTTCTGGAAATGGATCCTTAGAGTGAAGTGAAGAAATTTTGCAGCTCATATTTGTTGAACATATTTTATTCAAGTGTAGAGGCTGCTAAAATGTATTTAACTTTTAAAATTTCTTACATTCAAGTTAAAAATTCTCTAAAAGTAGAAAAAAAATCATATAAACTTGTACATCATACAAAAAATATCAGCTTGTTATACATGTAATGTGTGAATGTGTGTAACACCCACTGTACAAAATTAAATTAATTTAACATTAAACTTGCAACAAAACACTTCTGAATTTATTTTGCTTGCAAAAACTAAAAGATTTTTCTCTTTGGAAACAGCATCAATCATTTGCACTCATTTCATCTTTGTTTTTCCCCCACTAAATTATAAATGTTTTCATCCAACGGATCCAGTAGTACTTGTATTTAATGCAAGATTACACATTTCCTTTCTTTTTACATTTATTATTATTTTTTAAAGTAGATTTTCCATTCCTCTATTTTCTTTAATTTTTCAATCATTTACAATTATAATAGTGAACAAGTAAGACTTGTGTAGCAATGTTGATCTTCACTGTCAGCCAAACTAAAGTGTATATATATATATATATATATATATATATATATATGCACACACACACACACACACATACATACATACATACACTCGGTCGGTTTGTAGTACCCCCTGAACCCCCCAAACAGGAAGGGACCTGATTGGGGGCTCTGGCCAATGATTTGTAACCCTCACTATCTTAATTGCTTTTTTTTCTACCTATACTTATAGGTTACAAATTAAACTAAGAAAACCTAACTATTAAAGGATGAAAAATTTTCATAGATTTTGACATCATTCACCATTTTTTTTATCCATAATTTTGAATGCATTAAAATTATTCATCTTTTTAGCAAGAAAAATCTCAAGTTGATATTAAAAATTGCAGCAAAACATTGTTGGTTTATTTATCATGGGATGATCTATTATGACATGTCTCTAATTTGTATTTAGATACATTGTATTTATTTTCAATTTTTCTAGTTGAATTGTTCACCTATATTGCATATGAGATCCTTGTACTGGCCCTCTATATATGTTAAGTGTAAATAAAGGAAATAGATGGACACCAGAGTCAGGTTGAATATATATTCTAGGAAATATAAAAATAGGAAGAAATATACAATAAGTCAATACAAAATAGGAGTCTGTTCAATAAAGAGTTCTGTGGTTGAATTTCGTTTGGACGAAAGTCAGAATGGGAGGATCGTTAAAAAGAAATGGTTATTTAAACAATTTAAGATAAATAATTTAAATAATTTAATATTAATTAAAATTTGTTAAATTTGTCTTGAGTAAATTTTAGTTGTTTTTCATTTTTTCAGATTTGCTAACTTGTAAGAGGTCTCACTAAGCTGCAGTGAAAACATTTTTTTTTAACTTGGATTTCTGGCTGGTTCCCTATTTATTGTTTTTCTCTAATTAACCATCAGTAAATATTGGAATAAGTTCTGCTTAAATGTATTTTCTGAATTCACATTCTTTCATATACTTTAAAAGAAACATGAAACAACCAGTGCTTCAATTCTGTTCCATGTTTGTTAATGGGTTGCAGGTAGCTTAAGCAATTTTCAGACCTCTTCCTGTCTACTGTTCGGAAATGGAGTAAATAGACACATCTGAAAAGATTGTAAAAAAACAAGCATGTGTGTGCATAATATAAATTGCCAAATGCTTTTTGCACTGAATGTTGACTTCTTTTATGAAACGGTTGCTCTGTTATGGTTACTTAGATATCAACCACCCACTCTTACATATATTTTGGACACAGTACAAACACATATCTACTGATTTGCAAGAAAGTATTTTGAAATTGACTATCTGTACAAGAATGCTCATTTGAATGAGATATAGTTGTGTCTCTTCTTACATTGAATTTTTCTATTTGAATGCTAATTCATGATAACTCATTCCAACTTCAGATTGACTGGCAACTTGCTTCTTTCAAAATCTGACAATTCTCTTGTACTTGAATTCAAGGCATTATGTATAATTGATTGGCTACTGCTCTTATTTGTATAAGAGTATTTGTCAATTAGCATATATTTATTAAATGCCAAATCTGAGTAAGATATTTAATTCATGGGGATTACTTATAGCTTTCAAGACAGACATATTTAAAAAGTATATATAATATATACTAACATATTAAAACAAGGTGAGAAAGAGGAAAGGAAACTTTTTACTGTAAAATAGTAAATTTAAAAACTATAAAGAAGCTATTTACTTATAATCATATCATACACAAACTACAGACTACACATACAATCACATGTCTATATAACCATCCCTACATTTATATGTAGACGTGTGTGTGTGTGTGTGTGTGTATATATATATACACACACACACACACACACACACACACACACACACACACACACACATTGTGACATGGCCCTCAATGTTAACTGTTAAATCAGGTGTACAATCGATTTAATAAGAGATGCACTGTCTTTGTGTTTCTCCTCTTTTGCTCTTTTTTGTTTTACTATCTATCTTAACTGAGTTGTGTTTTGGCAAAGAAAGGTCCATAAATTAATTTGGGGTCACTTGAAAACAAACAGAATGACCACCTAAGAAATAGTAGGAAGGGAGTTTGGGTTGCTTGAAAACAAACAGAATGACCTCTTAAGAAAGGGAGCAAGAATCAGTCAGCTACACACATTTCACATATATCACCAAGTGGGATTTTGGTATTGTAACTTTAGTTTCCCCAGTGACCACCGACTTGCAAGAAAAATAGACCCTCATCATGTGATTATAAGGGATGAGAAATACACCCACAAGCTTACTCCATTACTAGTATAGGGAATAAGGGAATTTTGTCCCGGTGATTTTGGGTCTATTTAACTATTTAATGGGTAAAGGATAAGGGAATATTATATGCAAATAAATACAAAGAAAACATCTTACCTTCATCTCAGATAGAATCCAATTAACCAAGGAGAAACGGAACATACAAATTATTACTGAATTCTATATTTCACATTGCGGAAGAAAGAATGTTTGAACAGATATCCAGTATCAGTTAAGTGTTTTTTTATTAATTTTCATCTATTACTTCATACTTTTCCCATATTCTGCATTTTGTTATGTAAAATTTATTTAAAAATGTTAATCTTGTATTTGTTGTTTGTTGGTACCTGATCATGTCTTCCTATTTTAGTGAACCTATCATTTTTTTTAACCTGAGGTTCACACCATTATACGTTGTGAATTTGTATCGATCCTAGCTAGAGGCAACCGGACGTCTAGCCACACTGATGAGCTGTGAAACAGCGAAACAGTCTGTCTGTGGATGACAAAAATATATATATATATATATATATATATATATATATATATATATATATATATATATATATGTGTGTATGTGTGTGTGTGTGTACATATATACACACACTATACAACCAGGGTGTATCAAAAATACTTTTACAAACTTTGAGAGCAGGTTTCTCACATCAAAACAAGAACAAATGTCTATAAATCTTTCATCAGTGAGTTACTAAGTTTAAAGAATGTTTACAGTTGATGGGGCTGCGTTCAGCATTTAATATGTGCAATAATGAGTTAACTGAGAAGTGTTCCATTTAACAATGGCAGGATATTCATATCGTGAGCAGGCAGATATAGTTTTTTTTACATACAGCTGCTCAAATGGTAATGGACTTGAGGCTGCACAGCTGTATCAGATTGCATTTCTAGACTGAAGGCAGCGGTGTCATCCAACCTCTGCTATTTATTGTTGTGTTGCCGAGGCAGGATCTGTGGCACCACAAACCATGGATTGAGGAAGACAGACATCCACTCATATGCTTGACTAAACATGTGTAAAGGCAAGCAGAGGACATTTTAAACATTTGTTATGAATTGCTGTGTTGAGGTACAATGATGGCCTTTTGGACATATGTATATATGGACATTTTATCTTGTTTTGGTGTCAGGAAACCACCCCCAAAGTTTGTAAAAGTATTTTTGGATTTTATCTTGGATTGTACATTTAACAGCATCTTCTGTAAACTTTAAACTTAATAGCTGAAAAAGCAAAGGATTTGTGGACATATATTTATATGGACTTTTGTCCTCGTTTTGGTGTGAGGAAACTACCCCCAAAGTTTGTAAAAGTATTTTTGATACATCCTGTATATATATATATTTTAAATTGGTATCACCCCCAAGGAAGGCAGTACAGCCACTAGCATGCAAAAGGTTACAGGATGTGGAGGAATTACAAACAGAAACATTAGTAATGAAGAGAAAGAGAAAAGAGCAATCAGGGGACAGTAGATAGCGATTGACACTGCATTTAAATTTTTGCAGATTAAAGTTGGCTGGAAAGCATGGAGCCGGGAGGAAGTTCCATAAGTGAGAAGCGTGAGTTAAGAAACTTAACATAGAAGTTGCAGCTACATTTAGCTAGGTCAACTGTAAATTGATGAGATCTCACTGCAAGTCTAATATTGCACTTCATACAGTCTAGTTACCTTGAAAGTATTTATAAAAAAGGCACAGAGAGGCAACTGTATGGCAGTGGGCAAATGACAGAATCCAAACAGCCAGATCAGGACCTATAATATTGCTGATTCTTCTTTGGATCTTATCAAGGTGCTCCAGGTAAATTGGAGGGGCACCAGACCATATTTAGTAGCAATATTCCAAGTACTTATAGATGTGCAAGATATTACAGAGAAAAAGAATTGTCTTGCCTGACACAGTGAACTGACTTTCTTAGCAGCTGACCTAGCAATGGATTCAATATTGTCTTTCTACCTAATGTCAGCTGAGAATGTTAGCCTGAGAAGGTGCAATGAGTCACTTTCCTGGAGGACAGCATTAGCCATGATGATGAATGGCAGAGAGGGGTCTCTCGGATGATTAATGGAGAAAAGTTTAGTTTTGGAGACATTAAAACTGACAAGCCATCTTTTGCCCCAGTTAATGATGGTCTTGAGGTCATTTTGGACACCAGCTGCCATTTTGACCTTGCCTGACTGATCAGCCTTACTATCGAGGTAGGAGTAAATGGTAGTGTCATCAGCATAGATGCCAAGTTGAAAGCTGATGTCATCGTGAAGGTCATTAATGAAGATTAAAAACAGTGAAGGACCAAGAATGGAGTCCTGGGGAAACCCGCATTAGTACGAAAGGATATAGATGAGCAGCCATTCAGGACAACTTTCATGTCACAAATTGATAGAAATTAATGGATCAGCTAAAAAATGTGGCTGGAGATACTGTAACCTTTCATCTTGTGGAGAAGATCTGAATGCCATATCCTGTCAAAGATTTTCAATATACCCAATACTACAGTCCGGGCTTCACCGTTTTTATCTAGAGCATGATAGACACTTTCCGCAATTATTGTTAGCACATCAGCAGTTGACCTGTAAAAAACGAAAGCTGTATTGCTTGTCTGAGAAAAGGCCCTATGATGAGAGATGATGAACCAATTCAGCATTAATTAGGGCCTCCAGAAGCTTTCAAAAAAGTGATAAACAGCAAATAGGCTGATAGATGGGTCAGACAGTTCTTCAGAGTTCTTAAAAACTGGAACAACAGAAGATGACTTCCAGCAGGCAAGAAAGCAGGAGGCAGTGAGGCATTTATTATACAGGAGCTGGTTCTAGAGTACACTTCTTAATGACTGTGACAGGGATACCATTGGGTCTGCATGCTTTGTGGGGATCCAGGTAATAGCAGAAACCATGGAAGGATTTATATGCATATCACTCAACAGACTCAGTTCTAGATGGGAAGATAGGCAGGGATAATCCAGATGAGTCAAGAGTAGTAGTTTGAGGAGAATTTACAGGCAAAGCATTCCGCTTTATCAGCAGAGGATGATAACACCTAAAATCAATTGAAGAAGTGGGGAATAGAGACCTTGCACATATTTAATACCCTATTACAGAGCTGCCAGTAATCACAAGAGTGAAAGATTTTAGAGGGTATGTGGTGCCTCATTCTATCAGCAAACAGGGATTTAGCTCCTTCAAGGACTCTCTTACATTTGTTACAGGTAGTAGCAAATACGCCCCTGTTATGATGAGAGCTGTCATGCTGGTATAGACGGAAATAGTGGTTCATGAGAGCTATGGTGGCCTAGCATGCTGGTGTGAATCATGGAGAGGATTGCAGTTTCACTTGGTATTTCTGAGAAGGGATGAAAACATCCATGCCAGCTTTGGTCCAAGAAGAAGCCTCAGCGGCACAATTTTCAATTGGGAGGTTGAAGGTGCCTGCCCAAGGAGTGTCATGTGTGCCTGGACATGTGGTTAGAATATTTTCTTTCTGACCATGAGATGTAGAGTTCAATCTCACCATGGTAAATTTATCAGGGAGATGATTTCTTGAGGGCCCGAGGAGGAGATCCCAGTATGTAGAACCATTAGAAAGTTCTTGAAAACCATACCACAGGTTGATCCAAGCCTTGTAAGTGAAATTGGGTAGACAGAACTGTTCAGAGGTTCACAAGTCATTGTGACAACATGTTTGAGAACTGGCCTTGTTTAAACTGTTGATCACACCATATGATATGCTCCTTCCCAGAAAGTGTAACTAAAGTTCGCTCAACATAGTTGCAGTATAAACCAAAGGTTAGGTTCTGAGCAGATGTCTGCAGTAGGGATTGGATAACCACCTTAGCAGACATCTTATTAAAGAAAAATTTATGCTCTCATTCAGGCTAGTAGATGAAAAGAAATAAATATACTGTTTAATATTAATGTTTAATATACTCAAATATGACTATCCCCTAAATATAAAGTTTAAAGTGATAAAAATCTATCAGATTAATAAAAATACATTACTTTTAGAAAAAAATCATCTAGTTTACAAAAACACGCAGATTTGAAAAATTTGGGGAGATCTATGAAGAGACAAAGTCCATTGAAAAAGTAAACATTTATATATAAATTTTATGAGTTAACCTCTTTGTTTAGAAACAAAGACATAACTCATAAAATTTCAAAACATGAAAGTTTAGATAATGTTAAAAACTGGAAATCTTGAACAAAGTTATAATCTTTGAAATCACTGAAAAAATTTGATTGCTTAACTGAAGATTTAACAAAACTAAAAAGAGAAATGCTGTATTGTAGAAGCAAAATAAAACATGCATTTTTTTAAGTAAACAACAACTAAAAAAGTAAGAAAAATATAAAAAAGAAATGAAAGCTTAGAAGATTAAAATATGTAAGAAAAAAAGAACAAAATGATTAAATAGGATTAAAAATGAAAGGAACAAACAGTAGGTGAAAAGAAAAATGTGACAAAACAAATTGACAGAAATAAAAAGCTGCTCTCAAATTTTGATAGAACCAAATCACACACTATCAAAATAGTTTACAATCATTTTAAACAAAGAACAGAAATGATAAAAGAATGCTCACTCATCAACATTTTGTCAGTTATCAATATTTGATAAAATTTAGTGGTTTTCAAAAATGAAATACGAAACAGAATCCATTGCACTTTCAAGTTCAAACATCAATTACCTTTGGTTTTTCAAGATTTTTATTTTATTCATGAAGATAATGTTCTGAATATGATGTGTATAAAAATAGACATCAACCAAACCAACTCAACTTCCTTTGAAAGTTATCAAAAGTTATTTTAAAATCTTTTGAGTTATTATTATCATTTATATTTGATATTTATCAGATGAGCATAAGTGTTTCCAGCAATTGTAATCACATTTATTCCATCAATTGCATACAATGACATCTTGTACCAATATGTTTACTATTTTCAGTTATGTTTAAAAAATAAATTGTTATCATTGCCAAAACTTTTTCCTAGGAACAAGTAGTGCTTTTATTGACAATATTTTCTTAACTGTCTCTAAAGGCTCATATTTCATTTTTTTAAGTTTTCTCTGTCACAAAGATTCAGATACTGTTAATCTAAAATATACATCAACATATAACCATGACAACTCCCTATTCTGAAATTGCAAATGGGATATACCCAATCAGAAAGTGAACACATTACAGACTTCTTGTTTTCAACTGAAGTATAGAAAGTATTGTCCAACATATTGAACAGCTTTTGTATGCACACACAAGCATACATGTGTGTGTGTGTGTGTGTCTCTCTCTCTCATATATATATATATATATATATATATATATATATATATATATGTATGTAACCTTCAAGTACAAGGAATATCTTTTATATATCTGTGGCAAATGTATTTGCATTTCTTAGGAAGAGTCCACATTGTGAATAATGAAGACTATATTAAGTAAAGAGAGATGTATACCTTCATATCAACAGTCACAAAAAACATGTATGTCTGGTATAGAAATATATCTTTACTATACATCTTAAGTATATATAACAGACAGCATTTACTTGAACATACAATTGTGCACTTTTGTAGGAAAATTGCAAGTTGCTATGATTCGAATGATAAGCATTTATATTCAAGTGAAAAGCAAAGATTGAAAAATTGATGTTCAAATTCCATATGTTTTGCCTTTATACCAGATTTTAAGATGAAAAATACCAATGATGTAAATGCATCCTTCCAATGCTTGTTGGTTTTGAGAGCTCCCTGGTTTGGGATTGAATTGAACCATACATGTAAGCTTCAGGTAAATTTGTTTGTCAATAAACCAATATAGGTTTAAATTCTAACACAAAATGTTTGTTCTGCATGTTTTTCAAAATACACACACACACACACACACACATATATATACATGAATACACAAAGGTTTATGAAATTTGTGATAGTATGGTTTATAATCACAGTTTGATCCCAAAGTACAGATATTCATGCAGAGTCTTACCAATTAAATCTAACAACTGCTGTTAGAACAATGTCCTCCCCCCCCCACAAACCACTATATAACTGGATACTGAGGTCAACACCAAACGGCGACAGATTTTTACCCTTGAGCACAAAATGCCAACACTCAATAATATCAACTATGAAAATGGCCACAACTTGTTGACCATATTTAGAAAATAAAACATTCCCATCACTATACATACATACATACATACATACATACATACATACATATTCAGTTGAAAAGAAAAAATAAACTCAAAAAACCTTGATAATTGCTAATAGAATAACCAAAAGTGCTTGGCTATATAGAACATTTGTACAGTTTTTACACACTTTATGCAGAAAGGAATATATTTGTACAAATGCAAGAACAATTAAATGAAAAGCTTCAACACAGTAACTTGTCGCTCATCTTTAATGAAACTTGCATAAAAGAGGGATTGTTGCCCAAATACACAATCATATATATATATATATATATATATATATATATATTAGAGTAAATGACTCTTCATTGAATATTTCATTTGTAATTGTCACTATGATAAGAAAGAACACTATTCAGCAATTGCATGTAAATGTCCAGAAGTGAACACAGTGGTCACAACATAATGCTATTAAATCCAATTAATGATGGAAATTGATTTAGTAGTTTGTTTTTTTAAATAGAGTTTAAGATTTTCTAATGTTGAGTGCAGCAAATCATGAATCCTGCTGAGAAGGAAAACTCTTACACCAGGCTTCAAATATATTCCTAATAAAATTTCTATTCATCATAAGGGATAATCAAAAAGTTTGATGGATTTAAAAAACAAAACATCTTGTGGAATATCATTGATCCTGAAAATGCTCATCCTGAAACACCCATTTCTCTGGCTTATTCCCATAATTACATGAAAATTGCTCTGCTTTTGTTATCTGAGCCAGTCTCCAAAGAATTGTGAAAAGCACTTGCTTTTTAATCTTGTGAACTCTTGACAAAATTACAAGCTGGCACTGAATTACAGACAACACCCATCATTCAAGTTTTGTTTCAGTGAGAAAATTATACACAAATCAACATTTATACTCCATTGACAGATTCAGTCTCTAGAAAGTATTTAATGTATTTTTAATTCCATTTCCAGAGCATAAAAAAGCTAAAGAATTACATATTTGCATTTGATGGTAGCACTCAAATTTCTGAACTGGTTTTCAACTAAAATTCAAGAATGGCATAAACCTGAAACTCCCACTGCTATAAATATACAAACATCAATATAACATTCAATTACATGCACATAGCTGAAGGCAAATCTTAAAGAATTGTTTCATTTTCACATGGTTTCATTGTCAAGCATTTTTGTCAGACCTATTAAAGTGAGAGTTAGAGAAAGATAAAAGGCATTTTACTTTTGCAGTAATTACTGTCTCAATGAGAACAACAAAAGCTGCTATAATCATTGTCATTAAATCTAGATGCAATTTCCAGCTGTTATTTTTTGGTTTTCTCCTGAGACTTATTAAAATAGATTTCTTTGACTTCCTAAAAAGCTATTCTATATTTATCTGTGAGACTAAAATACAACAGCAAACTCAATATCTTTACCTAATATTCCAGGATAAGGTTAGTTACCTTCACCTCTCATAAAACAGTACATTACCACAAGTGAAACTATTCTCAAGTAACTGCTAATATTGAAAATATTTTGATAAAACCTTCTGTAACAGATTTCTTTGAATCTCATATCCCTTCTAGATGTATGTGATGAATGCTCCTTTTCTTTATTATCAGTGAAATTTCTTGGGAAATATAGTGCAGTGGGTTTTCAATTGCCTGTTTTGAATTCAGAATTTTTATTCTCTTAAACTGACTGTCACTCAAGACTAGAGAGTCCAGTTTACCCTGCTATTTACCCTATAGCTGAGTCTTTAACTATAAGATATTATAAATGAATTAAAATTCTATAAAATCACATTTTAGTTTTAGTTTTCTTGTTGAGATTACATTTATCTCAAAAGTCAGTTTACAAAATTTTACCTTAATTTCCCATGTTGTCTGGATTTTATTAGAAAAATCAATAAACACATTTCAAATTGCAATTCATCAATAGGAATGAGCAATGAATTACAACCCTTTGCAATATATTCAATACTCTACAACAACCATATCTTAAAAAATATGTTGCTGCTTTTTAACAGGTTGGTAATTTCTGTTAAATTTTGAGAACTTGTATTATACAAGCTAAAAAGCAACAAATGATTATGTAAAGATGCAGAAGATGATTATTTTCCTTTTTACAGGATACATTTACTAATGTTCTGATGGTCATATGACAGTCAGTGAGTGGTATCAGCCCATCAATGATGATTAATAGTTGCTGTGTAGATCACAAAGAAGATAGATGTGGTAGCCAGCAATGCTAGAATCAGTGAAAAACATATTGCCTAAATGAGAAACAAAAGATATCACACAGGCTGAAAATGAGTTCTTTATATTTGTCCTGTTGATACTGCTTATTTTATTCACATCTGCTATAATTTATCTGTGTGGTCTTGAAATATGGTTTTATATATATATCTCGAACCATGTAATAATTATCAGTGTGTATTTATTTATATATTTCCTGTCCCATCTGTCAACTTAAGTTACTAAATTTATGAGTGATTACTATCTTTATTCATTTTAGTAATCTATACAAATAAAATAGATATCTGCATTTAGACAAAATTACTTCCTGAACAGAATGAACTGTTTAATTAACCACTTCCTTTTCTCCTATGTTTCTTAGATTGCAGTCCTATTTGTTCAAGCCTTTCACATAAAGCACTTTGTTTATTAAGTGATTGTCTTGCTTCAACTTGGTCTTGAAATAGGCTTTGTCATCATCATCTTTTTTGTGCTGTTGCTAATCTTTTTATTCTTAGAGATATTTCTATTTCCCTGTTATATTAAATACATCAAATTTTTAACATGAAAAGATATTAAACAAAAAGTTATTTATATAATACCAGGAGTAATCAATGACTCATGGATACCACTGAAAGTCTAAAAATATGAAATTATATGATATTAATTAAATGCTTCATTGGCCTCTATTTTAGTTGAAAATTCTTTATATCTACTTTATTGAATCACAATACAAAGTTTCAAAATGTTTGTCTCATTGCATCTCACTATTAAAACTTTCTAATAATTACCATCATTTTTCACAACACAGGTACACTAGTATATATAGATTAGTATGATATTTGTATACTATAATGCTATATATAAAATCTTTCTAGGCATAATTCATTTCGAGAATTAATTTCTTTGAAGCTATTTGAATGTATAAATATGAATTGGTAAGAGAAAAATACTAATCAACACAAAAATTAGAAACTTTGATATTGCAATGACTAAAGAGAGCTATTTGTGAAATTTAGAATTGAAAAATAAATTGTGAAGAAAAGTTATAAAGGTGTATCAATAATATCTTTTTAAAGCTCTCTATATAATTTATTTTGATTAAGCATCCTAATGGAAAACTGATGGTCAACCAATTCTGGTCTTTATTTCAGAGGCCATCCCCACCCTTAAAATGCTTAGATTAGTTTCGGACAGTGTGGTAATAAAATAAGCACATCCCATCTCCCCTCTTGGTTAAATCCATCACAATAAAATAAACATTTTTCAGCACAAAATCAGGAAGCAAGAAAGTAATGTGCTATTCCAACAGGATAATTCTCACCCACATGATGTCTATGCTACTCAACATACTGGATAAGATGTTTGACAACTTCCCTGGCTAGCACAATCTCCAAACATGTCCCCTCATTGAACATGTATATGACATGATGGAACAATGCTAGACTCATTCGCTTAGCCCATCCACAATATGTGAAATATTTTTTTGAATTATTGTTGTACTCTGTACTTTCTCCTGGTTTAGTAAATATTCCAGGACAGTTTGTCATTGTCATGATGACACTGCCACACAGAAACTTAATATATTAATATTAGCTGCATAGAGATTATTTGCAATTACAACTTGAAACATTTTTCATAATCCTTCACATCCTTGAAAATGACTACAAATCAATGTTTCTAGAAACATTCCAACAAATTCAATCTTTGCCATATATTTTCAATTGAATTCAAGTTAGGGGACTGACTAGGCCAATGAAACATCTCTGAGTAAACTATTTGTGAGTTACTTTATGCTTCAAGATATTATCTTGTTGAAAGATTTAACCTTTTTCAAGCTCTAACTATTGCACCACAGGGAACAAATTAACTTCTAAAATATTACAATACATCAGTCTATTCATGGCTCCTTCAGCCACAAAATGTCTCTGCCCCTATCATTGAAAGGAAAACATCTCTGAACCCTGATACTTTCACTTGCATAATTTACTATGAAAATGTTTTTTGTTTTAATCATTTTTTTAAATCACAGGTACATCCATTTTTTTCTTCCTATATAAGTTGAATGTGGCCAAAAAATTTCAATTTTCATTTCATCCAATCAGAATCTTCACAAAAATAAAGTTTTTCTAAATGCAAACAAGTAAACATGATCTGTGAATCTTTTTGTTTTTCAACAAAGGTAGTTTACATAAAAGTTTTAACCATTCTGACTAGTTCATTACTTTTTTGTAACTGATGTGTTAGCTGCTCAGAAATCATCTTAATTCCCATTCGAATTACCAAGTTAAGTTTGCTTAAGATTTTTCAAGTGGCCCATAGATAAAGTTCTTATAGAGTGCCAGTTTAAGGAAGGTTACTGGTGGTGCCAAACGTCTTCCAATTTAGAATAACCCAATGATACTAAGGATATTTCACATTTTGTAATGTTCCTTTGTTTCAAATTTTCATTATGTTACTTCATTATGTCATTTGTTTAGTTGAGTACTCTTTTCTTTTGACCATGATATTTGTTAGAAGAAAAAGTGGTAAATGATGACCAGAATGGCACTACATCCTGGTAAAATATTTTGCTGGAAGATTGCACAATATCCAAAGTTGCATTCATTCATTAATAACATGTCCAAATACATCTGCTTATATTTTGCACTGTGTATGAAAATAGTTATTTTTCTTAATAATTGTTAATTTTGTATGATGTCGTCTTTGTAAATTTAAAATAAATGTAATCATTGGAAGTGTATTAAATATTCCTTAAGTGTTTAAATATTTATTCTCCACCCACCACCTTATCTAGCAAGATGTACCCAGCTAGAGAATTGGACCTGGAGCTATTGATTTTCTTTTTACTTCATACAGAATTCTATCAATTACACAGAGAGAGTTAAAGATCATTTTGAGAGTATAAAATAAATTAGGAAAAATATTAGACAAGGGTGAATGAGAAAGTTCTAAGCAAATAAATTAAGATTTTAATATTGCTACATTTTGAAAAAACAAAACAAAAAAAACATAACTAGAACAGTATTGTGGGTCTTTGTAGGAATACAACAATTCTAACTTAAATCTGATAGGGGGGGTTAAAATAACATATATACAAATATAACAATATATTATGAAATGTTTATAAAATTTTTATGTTTATTAAATGTTGTTAATGCTGTTTATTATAAAAAACAGAGCATTTACATAAATATTTGTATCTATAAAAAAGAATGTATAAGCATAAATTGTCTTAAAATAATTGTCGGACTTTGTCCATTTTATAATGTGTGACATCATTTGTTTACATTTGGATACACATTGGGCTGATATGAATGTACGAGAGAAAATCATGGAAAATTGTAGTTTAAAAACAGGGAAATCAACCTTGCTAACCGAAACGCTCCTCTGTGGTGAAATCGGTAAAAGCACATCAGGTTCCATATAGGATCCAGGTTCGATTCCTGTCGTAGGACGCATATTTTCTATGACAACTTCTCGGACATTCAGGCTGGTAAATGTTGTTAATACTGTTTATTATAAAAACAGAGCATTTATTTAAATATTTGTATGTATAAAAAAGAATGTATAAGCATAAAAATGTCTTAAAATAACAATATACATAAGATGAGGATATAACATTAAGTGGATTTAGTGTTCCAACATTAACTTCATTTCAATTTCAGCTTCCTGTCACCTGTCATGTCATTTGATGCTTGAATTAAGAAGGTGGACTTTTGCAACCTTTGCAAAGCATTATTGGTCGATGTAACAAAGTTGTTTCAAAGGCTGACAGCAACTAGAAAAACAACCATAAAAACAGGTCAATCTTTTTCCCAAGTTTTTTACCTCAATCTGATAGTTTTTACTATTAAATTAAATTAAAATTATTATTATTAAATTATTAAATTTAAATTATTTTAATAAGAAATGAGTCAAAAGTATTTTGGATATATTTTGAACAAAATGTACAGATTCTGATAACCAGTAATGAAACAGTGTTTTTAATAAAGAATTGTAACGGACATGGCCATCTACAGATGGTGGATGAAGACAACCGATAGACAACTCTGATCAGCAGTCAAGTGGGGGTGATGGTAAAGAGGGTCAGCAGGTTGTAGCAGAAATGGTTGAAGAGGCAAGTGAACTGGTTGTAACAACACTTCAGAGAAACAGCAGACACAAGAAGCACCCTGGCTGCTATCTATGTGATCATGTGATCGGGGGGGGGGTGTAATGGTCATGGTCTATCTCCCCACCTCTTGGATGAAAGAGACACAAAATTACATGTGCCATACATGTAAATTACCTAGTGCATATGGACTGATTAAATGCCTGTAAATGGGCTTGAAAAATCTGCATAACTGACTGAGGCACACAGAAAAGCCAGCAGATTTTTTTCTTTGAGAAAAACAAGGATTACAGACAGTGAAGAATATGTTTCAACAAACCAGCTGTGTGGTTCAAGGACAAAGACATGGCAGTGAGGAAGGTGAAACAGATTAATACAAATATATTACTGGAGAAATTAGATTATTTTAATCTTATCCTTACAAAGATATATATATATATAGTGGATTCCACTTGAGCAGGACACTCCAGGATCATTTAAACTAATTTGCAAAATAAATATGATTCTGTCCTTGCAAAAATAGTGTAATGGATAATGGCTCAAAATGAGAAATCAGAGAGGTGAGTTCAAATTTCAGCTGGACTTGTTACAATCACTGAAGCACAAATGCTCTGCAGAAAAGTATGAATCCACTTTGACCACCCTCCCCCAGATATTGGCAGCCCTAGCTGAGAGTGAAAGAATCTAGAAAAAACATTGAGTAGAGATGGACGATAAAAGAGGATTCAGAAAAGGATGATTGATGATGCCTTTTAATTTTTGATGATCGTAGTTGACAGGAAAGTAAAAAACTGGATGAGAGTATCACAAATTATAAGTGTGAGGAAAGAAACTGTTAGCATATAGTTACATCTGTCAATTTCAACTGTAAAATGATGAGACCTAATCACCAATCTAGTACTGTAGCAAAATTGTAACATCAAATAAATGCAATTTTACCATTTATATCTACCAGCATGTATCTTATCTCTTGTGCAAATTAACAGTTTTTATTTAATGGAGATAGATAATTTGCATCTACTGGTCTTTTGTAGTCTTTATGATGAAGGAATATTTTGTTCATAGCTTTTCTAAATAAATTGCTTAAAGCCATTTTCTTTCCTGAAAGTGGTAGAGAACTTCACCTTGGAAGTAAATGAAAGTAAGCAATGTTGGCATTTTAATAACATATTTTGAAAATCTAATAAATGTAAATTTTCATTTCTGAAAAAAAAAAAAAAATTATGGTTTTGTTCATAAATTATTTGTTTTTTTCTTAATGAGTTTGAATTTGAGTTTAAAGAAAAAGCAAACATTTTACTATTAAAAATGAATCTGCAACAGTGATTACTATATATATGGTCATTATTGCACAATGATGCTTAGATGTTTTATATAAATGTCGAACTGCTTTCATTACAGAAATTACTGTAATGCTAATTCATGGTAAATTCAAATCTCGCAAAGAAATCACAAAGCAGTACAACAGGAAAAAAGGCAAGTGACTTTGCCTTTATGATACTGGATCCTTGGCCTGTAAGTACAAGTATTTCACATTAAACTGATCCTGTAACACAGCATACCATCAGTGGGGGAAGATTAGGTAAATACTATCAGTGCTAGTATTGTATAAATTAAATGTTGGTTAAAGGAAAGGTTTGACTGAAGAACAATGACTAGTTTTCAAATCCAAGAAAAGATCTTATTTATCCTGATTGGCAAACTGTTAACAGGAAATAAAAGTTTCATTTAGTATTTTATATTTCACTTATTCTTTGGTAATCTTCAATCTTTGCCATATGACATTTCTAAGTTAATTAGATATTATCAAGTATACATTTTTAAGAACTAATGTAGCTACAATCAATAATTAATTGCATTTAAGAAAAAGAAAAATGTTATAAGAAGAAGACATGCACACACACACACACATTATATATATATATATATATATATATATATATATATATATATATATATATATATAGAGAGAGAGAGAGAGAGAGAGAGAGAGATAGACAGATACATGCACACAATTACAAATCATTTTTCAGGGTTCATAACAAAAATACTTATATTTCTGGGATAATTATCATGTTCTAGTGAATAACAAATCCATAATCCATTGCTGTTCAAAGACAATATGTTTCTATATAAATATATTAAATGTTCAAAAAGTTACCAGCATTCTTAAATCTAGTAACTGAATAGACAGATGGAATCATCTTTTCATGGAGACTTTAGACCACACCTTACATCATAATTGGACCTTTACCCCAACAAATGCAAAAGACATACCTCCTCTCCTTTAACTCTTAACAGAAGTCATTTTAAGTAATGAATTTGTTCAAAAGTATTTTACAATGATTGAAGGCATGAATATTACCTTTCTTAGATTGCATCAACAGTGAAATAAAAATTATTGACTCCAAACTATTTAAAATCTATCAAAATTCTTCTTTTGACTAGTAAAGAAAAAACAACAACATAATTATGAAATGTCTATGCACTCACATTGTTAATCATAGAAACTTAATTAAAATTTAACTACTAAAAGAGTGGGAACCAATGATACATTTGGTTGAGGAAGAGATCTACAGATGATTAAGGACTTAAAAAAATCAACAAAGAATAAATTCAACTGATTCTGGAAATATGGGGTAAAATCTTTATTAGAAAACCATTCTGAATATTATGAAATGTATGTAAAAAAAGTATAAAAACATTCATTGCACAAAGAACCATATATACCTTTTCTAAGATGAAAGGAAAATCAATGTAAGAGTAAAAGAAACAAATCTCGTCCATCTTTTTCATTTGATTATTGTAGAGAATCCACATCAATAAGCTTGTTCATACTTAACCAAGCTGTGTACAGAAGGCTTCCAATATGTCCACAAAGCATTCACTCTACAGTCACTAGTTATATTACTACTCAGAGGTACAGAAATAATTCATATCTGCTGAGCATGATGGAGTACACAAAGTTTTTATTTCCCTTATAGAAGAAATAACCAGAGAGAATATTGAAAAAAATACAAATACTATGCTTCAACTAAAATACATTAACTTTACTGTCAAATTACTTGTCAGTTACTCGACTTTTGATCGATCCATTAATGATTTTTTTTTTTACTAATTATGAATCTTAATGAGTTCATAAAATCTGTGCTATTCTTTCAAAATCACAACAACAAAAAATATATTGTATGTCATAGAGGTGATTACAGAATGGTCAGAAAGTTGAAGAATGTTTATCACTAACTATTGTCTTTTGTTAAGTTCTTTAAAGTTATTTTTTTCAAATCAAAATGAATAATGACTGTATAATCGTGACAAGAGCTTTTCTTAGATTGTATAATGAAAATTATAAATGTTTACAGATTTTTTTTATTTGCAATAATTTGTTATAAACTTTAACAGGTTGAGATAGTTCATTAAGTTCCAAAATGAGGAAATGATTTCTTTGAAACTTTTTTGGTGGGAAGGGGGATGTGAATCTTGAAATTGGCTGACCACAAATACAAAATATGTAAAGTGATAACAAAAGGAATTTCAAAGCATTTTCAAAAACTCAGTTTAATGAATAAGGGATAATTCCCATAGGAATTTCAAATTTGGGAGTTTTAACTATAAGAGCCATTTCACTTTTATGTCATAAAAAAATTAAAGTTAAATTTCCTTTGCTGGATGTGATTAAATGATTTATTCAAATAATTTAGCTATTATATTATCCCAGAAATTTCATTAAAAATGCATGTGTATAGCAATCCAAGTATATATATTTTAGTAAAAAAGTTACTTTTTTGCAGCAAATGCAAAACAGAAAATTAAATCAATGAAATAGGTATGGAATTCCATCTTTGGTTTAAGAAAACTATCAAAGGTAACATCAATCTCACTGTAGTTGCACATTTCAAATAACCAGACCATAGTATTGATAACATTAGATGAGTTCTTTTAGCATCTTTATTTAAATGCCAATAAGAACAACAAAAGTCTGAATCAAGATACATTTTAAGATAAACTCACACATTCTAGGTTTAAACAGGTCTTTAGGCATGTTCAGTGAATACAGTTTCCATAAAAAGCAATCTACAGCCATCCACAACCCTAATTTTGGTAAACAACTAGCCCAAAACTAGATTTCATCAGTAATATAACACATGCCCCCCCACCACCACGTCTTTTTATTTCTCATTGAGAAAGGGCAAAGGTGTGTCCAAAAATTCTGATTTTTAATATTTGTTCTAAAAGCCTAATAATATACAATAAATATTATTTTTATTGTCTTTTATCTTGTGAATTTCCTTAATTGGCCTACTATACATACACACACACAATATTATATATATATATATATATATATATATATATATATATATATATATATACACACACACACACACAAGAGTTGTTCAAAAAGTTAGAACCTCAACCAGAAAGAAGAGCCATAGCTGAAAATTTTTGTTGTGGCAACAAAC
Organism: Acanthosepion esculentum; assembly: GCA_964036315.1. Lineage (NCBI taxonomy): Eukaryota > Metazoa > Mollusca > Cephalopoda > Sepiida > Sepiidae > Acanthosepion > Acanthosepion esculentum. The sequence continues at coordinate 39,984,005 of OZ038500.1, read as the reverse complement.
TACCACTTCTTATAAAACTATAAAAATGATTCAAATTTCTGCTTTAATTCCTATGCAAGTAAATCCCATACAAGGGTGAGAGGTGTGCAACAAATCTAAAACTGGACAAAACAGAGGGCGGAACATTGATTACATATCTACAAAAGAAAGGTATGACACCCGAGGAAATCCATAAGGACATGGTAGAGACACTTGCTGAAGAATCCTCTTCTTTTTCAACTGTGAAGAAATGGGCCACAGAATTCAAGTGGGATAGCAACAGCATAGAAGATGACTGTCAGGTTGTCCAAAAACTTCAACCACTGATGAACAAGTAGATGCCATTCATCTTATAGTTTTGGATGACAAGAGCACACCTGCCCTGAACTTCCATCTGCATTTTGACTTGATTGCTTCTTTCAGTTGTCTTCATTGTGATGCATAGTAATGTCCATTAATAGTTTTCCCTTTTCCAGGTAGTCTATCATGATTACATCATCAGAATCCAAAAGAAAGGAAGCCATCACATTGCCAACAAACGCTACCTGCTTAATTTCTTTGAAGGTAGAGAACCCAATTTTTTCCACTGTTTGCTTCGAATCTTTGATTCAGGTTTGAAGTGGTGAACCCAAGTTTTATCTTGAGTGACTAATTTTACTATCCAGCAACTAGCTATGTCCATAGGTATTAGTTCTGGTCTGATCCATACTGTTTCAACTGAGGTATTGGGAATGAGTGAGCGCTGTCTGCAAGATGGGATCCCAAGAATGCTGACACCAGAGCAGAAGCTGAGAAGAGTTGATATTTCCAGGACACTTCTGTGGCTTGTTTCCAAGCTGATCATGAGAATTTACACTGGAGATTAGTCACTCGAGATAAAACTTGGGTTCATCACTTCAAACCTGAATCAAAGATTCAAAGCAAACAGTGGAAAAAATTGGGTTCTCTACCTTCAAAGAAATTAAGCAGGTAGCGTTTATTGGCAATGTGATGGCTTCCGGTTTTTTTTTTGGATTCTGATGATGTAATCATGATAGACTACCTGGAAAAGGGAAAACTATTAATGGACAGTACTATGCATCACAATGAAGACAACTGAAAGAAGCAATCAAGTCAAAACGCAGATGGAAGTTCAGGGCAGGTGTGTTCTTGTTCCAGAATAATGTGCCTGTTTACACTGCTCATGTTGCAGTAGCTGAAGCAGCCAACTGTGGCTTTAAATTGATTCCCCATCTCCCTTACTCACAAAACTTAGCACCATCTTACTTTTTCCTGTTTCTTAAACTCAAATCCCACCAGTGTGGTTACCATTTTGGAAACAATGATGAGATCATATGTGCTGTGGAGGAGGTTTTGGAGGACTGGGAGGCCACCTTCTTTCATGATGAGATTGCAATGCTTAAGCAATGTTAGACCATTGATGTCAAGGGTGACTATATTGAAAAATAGTGAAAAACTGTCTTGTTTCTCCAACTAATTCTAGGTGAAGCTTGGAATTTTTTTAACAACTAATATAAAGTACAAAATTGCATAACCAAAAAATAACTACAAATGATAAGGACAACTTCCTACTGAGAGTATATATAAAAATCCTTAAATAAAACATCTGAAGTAGTGTCATGTTACAAGTATGTATACACAGTTCAAATACTCCTGATGAGAAAAGTAAGCAATTTTTCTTCACAAAGTTTGAAAACCAAAGTTTCCAATTATGTTTGGATGTTAAAAGTCTTGTGAAACAGAAGCATTAACCCAGAAAAATATTTAAAAAAAAAAAGCACTGAATTAATCTGTTACTGTTATGACAACTTCTTCAAGCTAAAAGCCATGATCACAGTGTTTTCATATATATTGATCTCTTTTTTCTGTTCAGATAGTGAGAGAGTTGTATAAGTGAGAGAGCGCCACCCACATAGATACACTTTATTAGCACCTTGTCCAAACTGTTGATGCATCCTACAGTCAATGGCTCATTCTCTCAGTCACTGTCCTTCCCAGTCTCACTTATACACATCAAATAGTAACAAATCAGTAAGGCACTGCTAATAGCAATAAAAACAGCCAACAAAATCGACCAATGGAAAGTAGTGTGCCAAAAACTGAACCAACGTCTTTTATTCCTTTTTATTGAGTCAGTATTGAGATTGTCTTGTCCTTGCTTTGGGCTCTGCTAAAAACAAAAAATGTCAGGAAGAAACAGAAAAGGAAACTGATAGGAGTTAGTACAGAGAGAAAAAGAAAAGAGAAAAATGGTTGATTTAAAGGGACTTAACTTTTTTTTATTGTCCTTCTTGCAATAAATATACAGTAGACGAATAAAAAAAGTAAATGGACATGTGACAGAGACTATAAGAATGAAAGTTAAAGAGAATGAAGAAAGAATTCCAACTAGAGCAAAAAGCGATGGAAGAGAGCAGAGAAGTGCAAGAATGTACGGAGGGGAGTAAGAAAAAAAGAAAATAGCAGAATGAAGAGAGGGGAGATAAACGTAGGAGAAATATAAAATTGACATGGAGAAAGTAAAATGAAAGTAAAGAAAGAATATGAAAAAAGTGGTAAGAAAGGGAAAAAATAAAAAGTTGAGCAAATAAAAACAAAACACTTACCATTTTGGTCCTAATCGGAGTCAGACACACCCTAGCTCATAAAGTCTGGCTGATTGTGCTTTGCATTAAGAGAATCACATAACACCTCTGGACAAGGTTCAGTGTTTATGACTTTGGAAAGAAGTTTGGCACTTTGATTGGCTTTCTTGTTTTCCACCTGGTTAAATGGTATCAGAGACTGAAGAGCAGACAATGTAAATGATAAGTAAATACCTGGCACAAGTCTTCAAGATACCACAGATCTTCATCCATTCTTAATGCACAAAAATAAGTGTATAAATGCAGACAAACTGTTATAATTTTTGCATATATTGTCCTCGGTTGTGTTATATATATAATTTATGCATTTGTGTTTACTCATATGTAGACTGGGGCGCTGAAAAGGTCTCCCAAAATTTAACCAAACATCAGAAATTTTTTTTGAATTCCTTCAGCTGGGCTGAGAACTTTTTAGAACCAGTTTATATACACGCATTCATGTTTATATCATGATATAATTATTTCCATATATACATGGGAGAATATTTCACTGTGTGTGTGTATAAAAATGTATGCTAGTGTGCATAATTGCAGATATGTATAAAAATACACAATTTGTTTGAGTTAAATATTAAATATTGAGAAATTGAAAGAATTGTCTTTTTTATATTTACGACATGTAAGACCTGACATAAAAAAATTATTGTTCTTTAACAAGTTTTGACTATTTTCGAAAATAGCAAAAATTAAATACGGACAGTTATAATGAGTTACCTCTTTATTTTAGTATATCATCTCCCCTCCATCTCACTTGATACTGCTGTTGCAATTGGTTACAGGACCACATTGCTTGCTCCATTTGACATTGAAATAAAACCTGCCTAATTATTTCTTTTTTAAATAGCAAATAGCAAGAATAACTACTTGTTGCTTCAGCTGACACTATAGAAGTTGTCTGGGAAAATGATAATAAAGAAGGGAGTATTTTTTCATTACTACATTGCTGATATTATAGTTTCTTAATTTTTAGAGGGAAAACAAATCTGATAATTAACAGGATATAAAGGTAGATAAGACATTTCAAATGTTTTTCTTATTAATCTCATCAAAATATATTATATCAATTTGCTGAAAGTTTGAACACTTTAGCTTTTTTATTCAAAAAGGCAACAATAGAGATTCAAATTGTTGCAGTTTCATCAGGATTGTTCACAGAGACAGATTGTATAATAAGACAAGAATTCAGTTGTGGTTTAAATATTGGTTGCCAAAACTGGAACCATTTTGCTTTTTACTCTTTCTTGATGTTCTAGGCTACTTTTCAATGTCACTACAGAGATTAAATAGATTTACACATTGGTTATTCTATTTGAATATATAAAGAGATTGCAAAATCTTTATGGATTTCATGTGGTCTTCTAGGCTTCTATTCACAAGAATAGACTTTCTACAAACATTCTTTAATCTCTGACAATATTTACAAACAGGTTTCACTAAATTCACAGAGACCATCTGGCTATTCCCAAAACAGATATTTGAAGTAATGTTATCTGTCAAGAAGTACCATTCTCAAAATGATGGATGTATTCAGGTCTTTGTGAATTGAAATGGAGAACAACTTATAATAGAAATGTACAGAGAAGATACAAGCACACTTGTTTGACAATTTTTAAATTGTTATAGATTTTATAAGCACAGAAATAATGAAAGTCGGCAATTAGTCTTCTTTTTTTTTTAACTGAATGTTGAAATAATTTTATATCTGTAACCTTGACTATATCTGAGATGAGGTATTATGATTACTTACATTATTTACATTAATCAGACTATTACCCCCATCTTCATTGACATATTCACAATGGCCTTCTTCAGATGACTGGAATTCCGAATGCAACCCTTTATTTCATCCACCAGGGTAGATTGTTCCAGTTCCATGCCTCTTTTGGATGTCTCAGTTATTTCACTTTAACTCAAATCTCCAAGTTTGGTTCACCACTGCTGTGGAACTCTTTGGATCTAGTCACTGGAACTAACCAATGTCTTTATCCACGGAGCCATGTGTCCTCAAGGACACATGGATCAGTGGATAAAAACATCCAGAAGAGGCATGGCACGTGGAACTAGAACAATCTACTCCAGTGGATGAAATAAAGCGTTGGGTTCAAAATTCCAATCACCTGAAGAAGTCCAGAGCATACAACGGTCAAAACATAGCCCAACATATACCATTTAGGAATCAGGCCAGAGCAAATTAAAAACATTCCAGGCTGGATCTGGACCCACAATCCTGAAATTTTGGATTCCAAAGTTTTCATTACTGTGATTGTTTTCAGTGATTTTTTTTGCAACAAATCTTTTGTATGATAACAATTTTTATAACTTGGGAATAAATTTGGGAATAATTGAAATTAATGGTGAAATCCAGCAAAAGTCACCCATGAAAGTAATGGTCTAAATACATCAAACTGTCTTTAAAAAATAGTGGCAACAGAAGAATTATTGTTGAACTTTTAAAAGGTAAACTTAACTATTAATGAATTACTGAAATGCATCGATCAATTTTGAGTTCTGTAGTTTATTGTTGCCTATCACACATGGCAGCAGTATGCCTCCCAAAAAGAAATCTCCCCCAACAGAGGACCAAATTGCAATCAAAAGAGCCAAGGCTGCAATGAGGAAAAGAAAGTCCAGTGCAAATGAAAACACAAATCAAACTGAGAATATGCAAAGACTTAGGGACTGTCAAACTCCTGAACAAGCTGAAGGCACAATCAAGAGCCCTCCACAGGAACTAGCTCAAATCCTGCCCCACAGGCACACATTTAAGTTAGTATGTGTGTGTTTGTGCATTATATATATATATATATATATATATATATATATATATATATATATATATACATACACACACACACACACACACAGATTTTTCCTGCAGAAAGACAGGTTACACACACACAAAGATACTTTAAAGGAAATTTTAAAATTCTTTACTTTTCAAACAGTTCTAGTGATACTAAAGTTCAGACTTGAGAAAATCTATGGAAAAGATACTTAACTTTTCTTAGTATTAGAAACTTTTCATTTCATACAGTCAATTACCCTAAAGTGCATTGTTACCACAGGCATTTCTGGACCCACTGTAAAACAACAACTGTGTGTTATTCTGAATCTTGCTTGGATACAGGATGCCTAATATCTGCCTGAATTTCTGGGGTGAGGAGGATTTAGATTTTATTGCCCACATCTAAAAGAATCAGTGCATATGCAAGGCTGTGTGAAGTTCATTAGTAGGCCTAGCATAGAAATAAATACAGTATGGGAATTATTAATGAATAAATATGATAGCAAAACTTTAATAGCAGTAGCAGTAATAAAAGAGAAACCTTAGTGAATGCAGTCAAGCAGCAGTCTCACCAACCAACAGATTAGGATTAAGGTTCCAAGTTCTATACTAAAGACTCTCCCACAGGAAAATAGCATAGTGTATTAAAGCATGGTTTCATGAATTTGGTAACAGCAACTGTGAGATCAATCCCCGAGATCGACAGTACAGACTTAGATTCAGTGGAAACTAGGTAAGCATTAACTGAGCAGTACTAAGAAGGTCAGTACAATTAGAACAATCACCACCATAGATTAAATAAAAGGTTCAGTTTGAAATTCCCTGAAGATTACCTGGATCAATTAGCAACTGATGAAGGCCAGAGTGCACAATGGCTGAAACACTGCGATAATATAAAATGATGAGGACATTAGTCAGAATGTAAATAATGTAAACAGAAAGTGTAGTTTTCATTGCTTATCAATAATGAGCCACTGAATTTGAAAGTGATATTTTCTGATATTTGGTTAATACCAGAAATTACATATTTTAAGGATTGTAAATGTAAAGCAATAAAGAAAAACATACAACCTAACAACATGCCCCAAAAAACACAAAAGCAAAACTACAGAATAAAAGCAGTAACAAAAAACAAAAGTTTTATTATTGAAATATCTTAATGACAACAGCAATGAAAGCAATAACACTTTAGAAATTTCCCAAGAGTTAACTAGTGCTAAAATAAGAAAATTGTTACTAATGATAAATTTGAATTCAATGAGACATTAAAAGAAAAAAATTAAATTGTCTATTTTGTGTTAAGAGGGTTGTTATCTAAAATAAGTGTCTACTAATAATATAACAAAGCACTGAACTTCACAATGCCAAGTACCAAATGGATATAACAAAAAATATCAACATCCATCTTTATCCATCAAGTTTGTTGTAAAAGAAGAAAAAAAGAATGGCAGAAAAATTCCCTAAGAAGTAGACTGTGTGACAGGCAAGAGATTCCAATGGCATATGCCATTCTTAAAACAATCCTGTTTGAAAGAACTTTGAAAGTTAACCAAGTCAAGATTTATAATAAAAAATAAAAACAAAATTAAGTTGCATTCAAATCTGACAGAATATGAGATATACAAGACAATTTGGAAAGTTGTTTACCTTGATATGTTTTGCCAATAATCAGAAAAGAGGATTTTGTTTCACAATAACCAAATCTACTTTAGTGGAATAAAACAATTTTGAATGTTTGATTTTCAGTCTTATAACTTAAGTATTCTTTCAATAATAATTTAGTAAAAGAGATTATATTGAAATCACCCTGCCATATATTAATACAAAAGCTTACCTAATAATTATAAATTTACTTGTAAATACTTAGAAAAGAAAGAAAACACCATATTAGGTCACATTAATTAATCTAATGAATCCAAGAAGTTACAGAACAATTTATGTTCTAACTAAAATAATTTATCTGATGAAATTCATTTTTATGGGAGATGTTAAACTTATCCCTTACGAAAATCAATTATTTAATTAAGAAATGGCTTTCATAAGATATTAGTCATTTATTGTTGCAAGATAGTCATCTTTATTGCTTTTAACCTATTCTCCTAATGTTTGTTACTTTTGTTGTCATAATATATTTTATAATCTGCCCAGATTTCACTCAGCAAGAGAATTGGCTTTGATATTCTGCAGACATTACATCAGAAAATTTAAGGTAATGAACTATCCAAGCTGTCCATGTGATAAGACAAAATAAATGATTCCACAAAAAATCTCAAATGTAACAATATTTTGTACTAGAGAGTAAACTATTTGAAAGGTGTTAAAAATGAATATTTCACCCAGTCATAAATGCTCATCTCCTGACTGCACAATAACATGGATGCAATAAAACTAGACTGCATTAAATACATGGACCAATAACAAAAAAAAGAAAAGAGGAAAGATATGATATAGATCAACTTTTAAAGATAGATTGTCTAAACTAGATATTTTATTGCTTTCATTTTCAGAGTAAAATCTAGTGATGTATTATGCTATAAAATTAACTGAATGTTTAAATTGAAAAAAAAGAAAAAGAAAAAAGAAAAGAAAAAAGCTAAATGCACACACCAGAGACTATAGGTTATTGTTAGGGATGGTGATGAGATATAAATGTAAGTGGGATTAAACATTTCTGTGATGAGCTACTGTATGCAGGTTTAAGCAAAGATACAGTCAATAACAAAATTATTTGTACAACCAGCCATTTTGAATATTTATATATATATATTTGTGTATTTAGGCAGCAATCCTTTTTTTCATGCACGTTTCATTGAATATGACAGACAAGGTGCTTTGATTTAGGTTTTATTCAATTTCTCATGTGATTTATAATTTCTTTTCTTTTCGGAGGATAAAATATATAAAAACTGTCCAATTGTTCTTTCTTTCAGAGTGCTTTTGGCTATACATTTAGCCATTTTCAAGGTTGAAATATATTAACTCTTAACAAGAAAAAGTTTGTTATATGTATGTATTTATATGATGTTTTCATTTTCAAAACACGGACAAAATATTGTCTCCATGTTCATAGTTGATATTATTGAGTGTTGTGATTTTTGTATTTATTAATAACACTTCCATTATTTTTTGTGCTTGGAAAAAAGAACATTCAGACATTTTTTATATAATTTATCATCTGAAAAGGAAAAAATTATTAGATCACATGAAAAATTGTATAAAAAAACTAAATCAAAGCACCTTGTGTGTCATATTCAATGAAATGTACATGAAGGATTGCTGCCTAAATATATATATATATATATATATATATATATATATGTGTGTGTGTGTGTGTGTGTGTGTGTGTGTGTGTGTGTGTGTGTGTGTGTGATTTATTTATATATTATATATATGTGTGTGTGGTACTTATTGGAAAGTGTACAATATCAGTGATAGAGCTAACATAGTTATATGTATGTGAGTTTGTAACTTTAGTTTTCATGCTTTTGTGATCATCAGCCAAACTTTGCCTGAGGATCAAAAGAGTGTGAAACCTAGGGTTTCAAACTCACATCTGCATAAGTATATATATATATATATATATATATATATATATATATACATGTGTGTGTGTGTGTGTGTGTGTGTATGTATACCTACATTTGGTGTACAACTTTAGTTGGTTACCCAACTTGTCAGGCATAAGATGTAGCTTATTGTATTTTTAAAAAAATATGCAGGGTAACATGGTAGGTATACTGCTACATAGTTCAAAATTAACATGGTGTGAAAATAGTACAAAGCCAGTACTGGGGTTCAGATGCAGAACATAGGATGTAGTTAGAGGTCATTGGGACAAGAAAAAGACAGGTCTTTAGTTAAAAGACATATATTAAGCACCAATAAAGTATACATAAGTATGAAATAAAAGAAAAAATGTGTTATTTCGCACTGTATTCTTACCTCAGTGACAGACGTATGCGGTTAACAGAGATGAATGGCAGTGGAAAAAGGAGGGAGGAGGTGATGCAGACTGTAGACATGTAAACAAAAACTTCACTTTCTTAACATTAAATGAACTAAAATTGTACTTTCTTAAACTAAACCTAACATTATGCATTGTATAAATTTCTCATTTAATCATCACTTGTTTTTGCCATTTTGGCTGGACATTCAGCACTTTCACTTGCAGATATTTTGAATAAGAACCTAGCTAAAGAGGTTTGCTTTTGCTGGCTTTTTAAAATGTTAGAGAAATGCAGCAAACAATTGTCATAAAGTGCTGCAGCACGACCAGATGAAGCTTTTTCTGGATGTTTCTTTTCAATGAAATTTGAAAGCTTCTCCCACATTGCCAGCATTTCTTTAATTTGTAGAAATCACTTTCTCAGCCTCTACCTCACTACTGATCTCTTGTAGAACCTTCGTATACAGCATCTTCTGTAGCTCCTTCAACTCTTCAGTTGAGAGTTACTCCTCATGTTTCTTGATGAACTCGTTTATGTCACCCTAATCTACCTCCAGACACATCGGCTTTCTGGGAGATACAATCTCTTCTACCATTTCTGACTCAGGTTTGGGTGCGAGTTCAAATCCTTCAAAATACCTGGGTGCAACAGCATCAGGCCATAACTTTTTCCATGTCAAGTTCAAGGTTCTTCTTGTAACCTCTCGCCATGATGAGTTAATGATGTTCAAGCATGTCATGATGTTAAAATGACCTTTCCAAAACTCTCAAAGGGTAAGACTCGTATTTTCTGTAACCTCAAAGCAGTGGCAGAATGAGTGCAGTGTGTAAAGTTTTATAAAGTTGGAAATGGCCTGATGATCCATAGGTTGTAAGATTTAAGTTGTGTTGGGTGGGAGGTAGAGGACTTTTACCAACTTGAACTCAGTAAGAATGTCATCTGGAAGACCAGGTGGGTGGGCTGGATCATTATCAAGGACTAGTAATGCTTTCAATGAGAGTTTAGTTTTTAAAAGATATTTCTTCACTGCAGGACCAAAGACGATATTTACCCATTCAGCAAAAATCTGCCATGCAACCCTGGCCCTATGATTGAAGCACCACATAACCAGCAATTTTTCTTTAAGAATCTTGTGAGTCTTAAAGGCTCAAGGATTATCAGAATGATACACTAGCAGTGACTTCATTTTACTGTCACCGCTAACATTTGCACACAATGCAAGTGTCAGACAGTCCTACATAGGTTTATGGCTTGGCAGCACCTTCACCGCTGTGGTGATGAAAGTCCTCCATAGCATTTTCTTCTAAAACAAGCTTGTTTCATCACAGTTGAACACCTGTTGGGGGGTGTACTCTTCCTTTGCAACAAGTGCAGGAAAACGTGTGATGAACTCCAATTGCTTTAACAGTTACACTCGCAGCTTCACCATGCCGCACCACCAAGTAAATGTCAGTTCTCTTCTTGAAATTTTCAAACTTGCCATGACTTGCCTTAAAGGAATCTTCTGCTGCCTCTTTTGGTGTTGACAGTACTTTCTCTTTCAAGTTGCCATAAATAACATGCGCATTTTCACATATCACAGTCTTCAACAATGTATCTCCTGTGAACACTTTCTCCTTCACCCACACTAACAGAAGCTTCTCCATTTCTTCATGGATGTTTGTCCTTAACTGGGACAGAATTTTAGTTCCTTTTGCTGTTGTTGCACTTTTTGTAGTGTCCTTTTGTTTATGGGTGGTACAAATTGTAGATGTACTGCGCTCGTACTGCCTTGCCAGTTCAATCACTTATACACCACTTTCATGTTTTTTTATTATTTCTTGCTTTACTTCTATTGACATCATTCTCTTCTTCTCACCACTTATTTAGACTCACTTTCTTTGGACTCATAATGGTATGCAAAAATCACTGTAATGGAAGTAGAAACTGTAAAAATGATGCACAAACATGGACAATGAACAAGATACATTTTTACTGTACAGGTAACACGTGAGAAAGAACGAGAAACTTGTTGTACTGATGCTTTACCATATCTTACGTATCTCAGAAATTAACTCGCATGTCAGTCAAAAAATGGCCTGAGCCACCACTCACATCTCAAAAAACTCATATGTTAAGCTACTCATCTCTCAAGGTATCACTGTATATCATATACACACACTACATATATATATAACAAGGCAAAACATTTGTTGATATATAAACCAAGTGGATCCTAGTAATATGAAAGTATTAGAACTGATCCATAAAAAAAAGAGATCCATGCATTTTATTCATACAAACTGATATAATTAATAATCAAACAAATCCTTTTACCTCATATGTTGAATAGGCTATTTTGGCAGACAAAAGAATTTGTCTTTCTTTTCAACCTTAAAGACATGAACCTCATGCCATACTGTGGTTGTAAATATAGACAACCACTTTCATCGTCTATTCCCCATATGAGTTAAAAGGATTTGTTTGATTATTAATTATGTAAATTGCCCCTCCGACCACCAAACAATCAAACCCAAACAAACAAATAGATCCAATTTAAAAAAATAAACCAGTTTGTCTGAGGATCACAAAAGTGTCAAACCCAGTGTTACAAACTCATATCCATAAAACTGAATATATATATTATACAACAAAGATTTTTGCATGGAAAAGTGACTTAAGGAAAATAAATATTTAAAAAAGTGTCATGAATTAATGTTAAGATAACAGAAAATAATATGAAAATATGTAACAAATGATGTTAATGGCTAATAAAGTTTTGTTAACATGGTACATTAAATGCACAAAACAATCAAATTTTCAGGGTTTTTTTTAATATACATGTAATAAATTAAGTTTTGATCTGAAAAAGTGATACATTGAAATGAATATTTCAAAAGAGATTCTTATCATTAACAAGCAAACCCTTTATCAAATAAAATTAACAGCATTACCTGAGTTTTCTGAAAGTACTTCAGCATCACCTGAAGAACGGACACAGCCTTCTAGCATTTTTGTAGATAGTGAAAATGAATTGCAACTTCTTAATGAGTCACTGTCAGTGATTGGTGAATCACCAATCAAATGTCAAGAACTTTTACTTACTAAGAATACAAAGTAGGAAAAATTTAAGGAGCAGTATTAAAGCAAATTAAAATTAAAACTAAAATTTATCTCCAAGAATCTAACAGCATAGAAGAGCACAAAAGATCTGAGGAAAGTGAAATTATTACACAATTAAAAGAAAAGTTTGTAGCTTGTGAAAAGAGGTCCCAAAAAGTACAAATTTTGACAATACTTCCAAAAAGCTGGAGTATCCAAAGAATTCAAATGGAATTTGGCACCACAGCATACAGGCAAGCCAAAAAACTTATAAATGAACAAGGAATATTATCTCTACCAATTATAGAAAGATTCACAGAAGAGACAATTGACAAAGTTGTGCCATTTTATGAGTGAAGAAGTCAGCAGAATGATGTCTGAAAAAAAGAATGGTAGAAGAGTTTAGGAACAAAACTATCTTGTACTCTGTAACCTTAAAGAGATATACCAATTATTTAAATCAAAAATCCAAATGGAAATAGTTTTTCAACATTTGCTGAGCTCAGAACAAAAGAATGTATCCTAGCAGGTGGTGCTGGAACACACTATGTCTATGTTTGTACAATACATCAAAATATGAATGGTGATTGTTGGGGCTCATCTTTGTATACGGACTCAAGTTGAACAATATCATTTTCAAAGATTACCACCAATGCTGTTACATGCAATGAAACAAACTCAAACTGCTACTTGGGTGACTGCTCAACTTCTAGCCATTTGACGGGGGATTTTTTTTTATATATAAAAAAATTCTAAATAAAAATTTAATGATTAAATATAAAATTTTATATACAAGCAGTGGCTATAAACTGTTAGAACCACATTTCAAACTGTATCATAATCTACAGAAGAATTTATTGAAACTTTTTGCATAGGCCTTCAAAACTTAAAAAAGTATAATTTCATTGCCAAAGAACAATAAAAATTTTGTTCTAATGAGAAAAGTTCTTTGATGGATGATGAAGTCAGTTATTGCAGATTTTGCTGAGAATTATTCATTTATTTTGCAGGATGATGCACAAGGCTTCCACTAGAATAATTCTCAAGTCACATTATATACATTTGTGATGTCATGTGACTTTGACCTATAGATGTAGAGGTACCATTCAATTTCTATCATGAAGCTCTATAAGTTTACCAAATTTGAAAAAAAAATCTGTGTCGGTGATGGTCAGACACCTGTTGATTTGATATGGAATGACTCGTATAATATATATATGAGCACCAAAATAACATATACATCCAATGTGATGGTGTCTCTATGGGTTTCATTCATGGACCAACATTTAGCAATTTCCACATGACTAGCCTAGAAAGTAACATACTTAATACCACAAAAAACCTCCATTTACCTAAGTAGATGACATTGTTATCTTAGTCAAAGACATAAATGAAATACATGAATTACAAAATAACTTAAAAAAACAAAAAAAACAAAACAAAAAAAACCTTCTGTACTTAAGTTCATGAATGACCTTAACAAGGACAAAAATCCATTTCTTGTTGTATTGATAGACAGTAATAATAATACATTTACTACCTTTCTATATATAAAAAAAAACAACTAACAAAATCATGTATACTCTTAACTATAAAAGTGAATGTCCTAATTATTACAAAATATCTATTATACGAAACTTAATAAATAATGCAAAATCAAATTCTTCAACAAAAATGATTTTCTATGCTGAATTAAAAAATATTAAACAAACCCTCATTAATAATGACTTTCCTAATTACGTTGTTGATGAACAAATTAGACAGGCTATTAGAAATATAAATGTAAATAAAAATAAATACAATACCTATCAAATAACTCTAAACATATCAACTTGCTATACCATAATCAAAAGCAGGAGAAAAAAAATTCTAAAAAGACTCAAACACTAATGCAATGGAGGACGCTGAGTAAAAAAGTGAAGTTGGTTGCAGATTAAATTTAATAGAATCAATCTAGTTGTCAAAAACAATTCTTCTCCATCAACTAGCATCTGACAAAATGTCAACATTGCTTATCAATTTAGATGTCATTTGGCAGACTGCATCTCTGATAAAAATGTTAATATGTCTGTTGGTTTTACAACAATGACGTTGTCAAGAAGGCTCACATTTCACTTAGATGAGCCGAGTTCAATCTTACAGAATTTTAAGGAACACTCATGTCCACATTCATATTTTAGACAGATATTAATAGAAAATACATCTATATTACACCAAAATATGCAAAAACTTAAAATCCTAGAAGCCCTTTATATAAGAGAATTAAATCCCAAAATACATAGTTAACTATGAGTATAGCAACAAAGTTCTTAAAGGTTTGTAGCAGAAAAGTTTTTATATATATATATATATATACACATATATATATATATATATATATATATACACATATATATATATATATATATATATATATATATATATACACATCAATCTGCCACTGGGTGGCATGCCATTAGTGGTTACAATTTAATAAATATTTAACTAAATCTCTTATCTTTGTACTCTCTCTACAATAGAGAATTCAACGGTTGAAAAATTCTGTATTGGTAGTACTAAGAATTCTTTCAAGACTAGGTAGTATCAACATATCTTGTGCTTCACTAATAGTACTTACAAAAATAATACATCACTTTCTAAATATTTTTGGAGTTTAAAATATGATAAGACTCCTAATGTGAAATAGAAAATTTTAAAAACGGCAATGGCATGTAGATATTTATATGAACCCTGTTTTCTGTGTTTACATGAAAAATTGGAAATTATCAGATTCAATAAAAATTCCTTATTAAATCAAAGAAATGAATTAACAGTAAATGGTAAACACAGTTTACCTACCACTTTACTTGCCACTTACAATTTAGTTAAACTTTGGAATTTGATTATGC
Organism: Acanthosepion esculentum; assembly: GCA_964036315.1. Taxonomy (NCBI): domain Eukaryota; kingdom Metazoa; phylum Mollusca; class Cephalopoda; order Sepiida; family Sepiidae; genus Acanthosepion; species Acanthosepion esculentum. The sequence continues at coordinate 39,968,680 of OZ038500.1, read as the reverse complement.
TTTTTCTTATATTTTAGTTGTGCTGCATTGCACCATATATAGCTTATCTTTCTATTTGTAAGATTAATTCAAATTTAATATAATTTTGTATTAATCTCCTGGTAGTATTAGTAACATCTTGTACAGATGTATTAGTATTTGGTTGGTATTTTTGACATTTTACATTGCTTGGTTATTGTTATTAACATCTTTTATGAAGAAACTTTATTCAACAGTTGCATATTAATTTACCAAATAATTCTATAAATTTAAATTATTTACCAGTTTCTTAAAGAAGCTATTTATTTATTTATTAACTGTAAAAAAAAATTTATATAGGTAATTCACAAAGCATATAACTTGTTTAGCATTTTGTTAAATTACTTCATCACTCCATTTTTATTTCCTAGAAAGAAGCATTGTCTAGTTTGTATAATTTATGTAACCATTTGCATCCACTTTGGTTTATTTTCTGGCTGTCATTAGCTTCCAATTTATGAGCCATGACCTATTTATAAAAAATAATTTTTAATTTTGATCCTTTCCTTATTTTAAATTCAATGTAGGTCATATTTGACTGGCTGATCAGAGTAAAGCCCACAAACCTTATAACACCCCTTTTTTTCATAAAAAGAGGTTGAATTTTGCTTTTCAATCTAAATAAATGATTCACTTGTCAGTAATTTACAATCTCCTGATGAGATGCATTGATACACATCAAAACACGACTGCAACAGTGTAGCGATTTTGACATGTATCCTATTCGTTCTCATCTTACCTGGAGATATATATATATGTGTGTGTGTGTGTGTGTGTGTGTGTGTGTGTGTGTGTGTATGATTGTGATGAAACCTGGACTGAAATTGAAAAAGTTATTGAAAAAGGTTGTCAGTTTTATGGTAAGAAAGCCAGCATTCAGCTATGTCGATTGCAATATTGCACACAGAGTTAAGTGTCTTTCATTTTAAAAATTTCAATAACAAAATGCAGCAAAAGTAGAGAATGACATTAGAAGAGAAAGAATCATCATGCAACAGTGATTAAAAGATCCTAGTTACATTATTTGTCTTGCATACATGGTATACTTAATTTAATGAATTTTCATTAACATTACATAATTTATTTCTTTTTCCTTAAAATCAATTCCGTTGTATTTCTCTCACCATTAGCTTATTTTGTTTACTATAAAACATTTAAAATAAATGTTAAACCTGATTTCAGTTCATTTATTTTAATCTAAATATAACCAACATATCTGGACTTTTAACCAATTTCTCATATCCGGAAGGCCTTCTTAGTCAGGCTGTCAGGGATTCTACTATATATATGTATATATATCCAGGTAAGATAAAAATTAATAGAGTACAATTCCAATATTTGTAACATTTAATTTAAAAGACAGCTCAATACAAAGTAGAGCAATATTATTTATTTTAGGATGTTACACTGAAAATATGTTAAAATCACTACACAACTGCAGTTGTGTAGTGATTTGTATCAGGTGATTGCAAATTACTGGTCAATGAATGATTTATTTAGATTTAAAAGCAAAATACAATGTCTTTTTACAAAAAAAAGGGGGGTTATAAGGTGTGTGGGCTTTACAACCAATCAAATATAACCTATGTTAAATTTGAACTAAGCAAAGAAGCAAAAATTTAAAAATTATTTTTTATAAATGGGTTATGACCCATTAATTGGCAGCTAACGGCAGCACGGACATTAAACAGGAGTGGATGTTAATGGATACATAAATTATACACACTAGACAAAGCCATTTCTTAAGAGAAAATGGAGGTGGAGTAGTAATTTAACAAAATGCTAAACAAGTTATGTTTTGTGAGTTACCTACATAAAATTTTTTTATAGTTGATAAATAGCTTCTTTATGAAACCAGTAAATAATTTTAATATATAGAATTACTTGGTAAATTAATATGCAACTGTTAACTAAAGATTCTTCATATAAGATGTTAATAACAATAGCGAATCAATGTAAAATATCAAAAATACCAACCAAATACTGATATATCCATACAAAATGTTACTAATACTACCAGGAGATTAATACAAAATTATATTAAATCCAAATTAATTTTACAAATTGAACGATAAGCCATATATGGTGCAACACAGTTCAATTAAAATCTAAGAAAAAGCATAATCAAATTCCAAGACTAACTGAATTGTGGGATAAAAGGTAGACTGTGTTCACGATGTACCGTTAACTTGGATATTTGATTTAATAAAACATTCTTAGCAAAAGACCTGATAATTTCCAATTTTTCATGTAAACACAGAAGACAGTGTTCATATAAGGATCTACATGTTCTTGCTATTTTTAAAATTTTCCATTTCACCTTAGGAGTTTTATCATCAACTTTCAAAATACCAAAAATATTTATTTTTACTTTCTAAATATTTTTTTTATAATTCAAAATTGTGTAACAGTCAGTTCATAATCCACACCTAAAGACTGCCTAATGCATAAAACTCAGAGTTGTACTAGCAGTGAGGGATAATATGCATATTTATTAATATATACATAATAGCTCCATTATATTACATCGAGCACCGTTTTATCAACACACCAGCACTACATGTGAAATATAATTATATGTATCAGAAACACCACTACCTCCTCAAATAAACATCTTACATGCCGCCTTTCAAAGCAGAGTGCAATTTATAAACATTTATTAACTCATAATTTACAAGAACCTTTAAGGAACATTCTAATCAATAACACAAAGATTCTTTTCAAATCACATAGTTGTACACAACTCGTCATTATGGAAGCATTGCTGATTAAATACCATTCTCCCACTATCAACCTCCAAAGTGGAGATGACATGTTAAAGGTTTTCTAAAGATACAAGTGATGCTCAGGTTGACCGGCTGCACATAGTACATGACCACCAGAAAAACATAATCCCCTGCACGTACTCCACACAGCTAAACTACTATGTAGAAGTCAACACAGAAATTCACCATCCAAAAACAATATCTTTGATAATAGCTATAGAAGTAGCTGAAAATGGTTGGGACAATTATAACTATGAAAAATGTCTATATTCTTTAACCCCTAGGAAACAGAAAAATGTTAGAATGCTGAAAAAACTCAAAAGCCATTTCAATGAAAGATACTTGAAAGAAAGGTTGGTACCAAAATACACAAACACACACACACACACACATATATATAAGATAGATAGATAGAAAGAAATAAGATTAAATATGACTGAATTTTGTGGATATGTTATCCACTTGTCTGGAATTTGATAGTTTGATAATAAAACAATAATTTAACTAAGATGAGTGGATACCATATCCATGAAAATCTAAGTCATGTAAAGTCAGTTGAACATTTCATTTTATTTATTGTTATTAATGCTCTATCTCTTGATAATTACAAGGTCTTCTCACTTTAAAAGCATTTCAGAAATACACTGATTGGGTTTCTTTTTCCTTTTTTTGCCAAAACACATTTTTTATTTTTCTTTGCTACTTTATATATTATATGCATGTATATATGTATGTATGTATGCGCACACATGCAATCTTACAAAGACAAGCTTGAATTTTTTTTTTAACTAATTTAAAACTTTCTGAGATTTACTATTGATTTATATGAAAGGCTAAGCAATATCAAAGATAAGTTTTTATTCCTAAAACCAAAATCTCAAATAATCAACATTTTGTACAAATTGAGTATATATATTTAAAGCTTCATACCTGGAGACAAATAACTTTTTAATGTTGCAAAGGAAGTGATTCTGCATCAGTAGATTTAAAGGAGAATTATCTGAGCTACTTGATTAGATCCCTTGCATCCCATTCACACAAAAGAGCAACTTTAAATTTCTTCAACCTGCAATGAGCCTTGCTTGATTTAAACAAAAAGGAAAAAAAGTTACCTTAATTTTCAATCATAGAAATTTCACATCCATTACTCTTTTTATTCAAAGAGTATAAAAGAAAAAAATAGGGCCAGTAAAGTTGGTGTTTATCTGATGCAGTATTTTCTTTGTTCCACTGATTTGAATCTCTTCCCATCTACATTTTAGCTAACAAGCACAAATTTTATCTTCTGTATTCTTGCCATTTTTCTCACTTCTAGATAATTTGACATTTATGTAGATATCAATAACCTTCAAAAAGTAGAAAAGATAAATTCAAAATGGATGTATGTGAAGTGTTAGTTGTGCAGTCTGCAAGAAAACTGATATGTAAGTTGGCAGAAGATTCCTTCAGACATCAAGAATTTGTAATATTGGCAGCTATATAGAAACTTTATTACTTTCAAATTATATCATTTTCAATTTATTACAGATTCCTTATGTGGTTCCATATTGAGAGAGAAAGAAAGAGGAAAAGTTGCATCCAGTGTTTTAACAGTAAAATAGAATTTTTTCAACACCTAAAATATATAATTGCAAATAAAAGCTATGATTAATTAAAGAGCAATAAGAAAAAACAGAACATTTTTCCATTATTTTAACTGAAAACAATGTCAAATTTGTTCAGAAAACTGTCAAATATTAGCATTCTTTCCAGTGAGAAATAAAACAATGTAACTTTGTTGATCATGTAATATGAAAACTAAGAATGAAAGTTACTCAAAGATTGTAGGTAATTATTTGATTTAGAAATAAAAAATTTGGTTACTTATTTTCTAATATCAATGTCTTTATAAAGATACAAATGAACGCAAATGTATTTAATAAGGTGTTATTTATCTTTTATATATAAATGGTTAAAATCTAAAGAAGTAAACACAACACTGTTATTTTAAAATCTTGAGAATCATTAATATTTTTACAATTATCCAAATAATTAAAAATATTTTTTCTTTTTTTTCAGCAAAGATGAAAAAACAATAAAATTCAAAACAAAGATGCACAAATTATATTTCGTTTTTCTATTTACATAATGATTTTATAGTCATCAGCAATTAGATTTATGTTTTTAGATTTTTAAACTAAAATAAGTGAAAAAATATTTCAGTGCAAAATTTTGTTTAGTCACTCCACCACAGCCCCACAAAAGAGTAGTTTTGTCTATTTTTCCCCTCAACAAAAAATAGCCTAAATTTACTAATATATGTTAAAGAGTTTAAAAAATAATAAAAAATAAAAATTAAATATTTAGGAAAAAAAGAGATTCATGTAATATAATTACTTATATATATATAGTTATGGAAAGGCTAAATGATTACAAAAAAATCAGTCCTCCTGGCATATGATCTCAATAACAGAGTATACAGGATAGTTCCTTGTCAAAATTAACAATAGGAATAGCAGCCTTTTGCTGCAACTGTCAAAGCAGGAATTGTAGTTATGGAAACATGGCTTACCTAACTGTACACACATAAATTGTTTTCTATCAGCCATTGTGGAATGTGAGTAAGGAGACCTTTTCAGATTGACAATTAACTGACAATGGAACACAACACTGGGATACAGAGATTTTGCAGCACAATTGTTTGAATAAGAAATCTTACAAGAAAACTTTTATTAAAATGGTGATAAATAAGTAGAACTGCATGTTAGGATAAATAGATACCAAGAAATATGGTTTGGGGAATTAACTTTGCAAATTTCAGTCAATGAAGTAGAAAGAAATAAAGAAAATAATTTGAAAACCTATTGAGTAACCTAATAAAGATATTTCGCATTCTATTCTTAAACTGCTTCATGGCTGATTGTATATTTGTTTATAATAAAAATCTCTGGGAAATACAATTAGGTCCTCCAATATACCAACATGAACTGATAGTTGATTGAATGTTTTCCTGTGACATTTGACTAATTAAAGTAGATAAGCTGAAAATTTGCAATTACAATTAAAATATACAGATAATATGAGTATATAACAGAATGGAGCCATGCTGCAAGGAGTAATACTTATTTAAACTGTTTTATAATTATTATTATATAAATGGTAAGGAAAAAAGTCATTCTTTTAGAGAACCATATTCTTATTTGTACTTGTTGGATAGGAGTGGGCTAAAAATGATTAACTATCTGAGAGGCTGATCCTTTTTAGTAACTTATACTAACTTTGTACTCTATTCCTGATTTGATTGGCTTATGATGAAGTACTCTCATTAAATAAAAGAAAAAGGTTTTCAGAAAATGCCTACATAAGATGGCTTTATTTTATGCCTCTTGATGAAACTAATACTCCAGCTTCTTATTGCTATACAGCAGTTTAATGTTATTCAGCCTGACAATCTTGGCTGACACTATCTGCTTTCATTTCATTGTTATTTCTTCAAGTCCAACTTGATCAGTAATGGCTTCCAAAAAACAACATAGCCAAAGTCCATTACATATTCATATAGAACTTTAATTTTGTCTTAAGTCCTAAAGGATATTATTATATTAAAATAAAATTCTTGAATTAACTGTACCTTTTGAGGAAAAGCTGCACACATTAATTTTTAACTTATTAGCTTTTCCTCAAAACTGGAAAAATATGAAGACATACATAAACAATGTGTTGGTTGGGGATAGATGGTCAGTATATTTTTATTTGAGATTATATGTAGAGGTCGTTTTGTCTTTAGGCTGTTTTAAGGCATTACAGAAAAGCTTTTGTACTCAGACAGAAGTCACTGTATTAACAAAACAGTCGTGGTAGAGTTCACTCATCAGTTAGTAGGTTGTACACCATTTATTGGTTTTTCTGATATATCTAAATCACTATTTTTTGGTGGTGAAAGATGTTTTTGCATTGTTCAACCGAAACCATATTTGTTTCTATCAAGGGAAAAGACAGTTGCTAGTGTCTCTAGGACAAGCAGCAATGACAGGTATGCATAGTTTTGGATGGCAAAAAGCCTTTTTGGAAACAAAAGTGTTTATCTTGAGGTAGGAACAGCTAAGTTATTTCATTTCTTTAATTGCCTTGTATTTCTGTTTGGTTAGGACATGTTGAAAATTTACAGTCTGGTTGTGGCATGAACATAGAATGCAAAGTTATTTCCCCACACTGGCTAAACAAATGATGGAGGCACAGGTCCATTCACAAGATAAGCAAGGCATCTATCTGAATCATTGGTGTGTGGAAAAATGTACACAAACTCTTACAACTGGTGGACAGGCTGACAGGATCAATTTGCTAGAAGCAAGTTGGTAGCTAAAATTTCTACAGTGGGAGGTGGCATATGTGTAACTTCACAGTTCAGTGACTAACAGGGATTGTTCCAGGGATACCAATGGCAGATTTAGCAGTTGGTCAGAGATCAAGCACTTGACCCAGAGTTTAATCATTGCACTGGTTAAATATTTAACAGTGAGACAATGGAAGCTGAATCTAGTCATTGTACTGATTTCTGATTGTCATCAATTGACTGTGTTTCCCTTTCATATTTCTTTTTAATTATATATATTATTCATTAGATTTATTTCTGTTTGTCAGATGTACATTTTTAATAGTGAATGCATGGTTTTATTTTATTATTATTTGGTGGGAGGCTATGTCAGCGATAGAAATATTCACTTTACAACGAAAGTTTATCCTGTTGTAGTCAGATGCCAGGATGTCATTCTCTCTACAGCATATATTATATATATATATATATATATATATATATATATCTCAAAGGAAATTAACTTTCAGACTGCACCTATTTGCACCTTAAACTCCCACTATGTGGCAGAGAACCAACAAAGCAGGTATTGCTGGAGTGCTCGCGGTTAGTGGTAATAATAAACAATGATATTTAGTTCCAAGACTATGTTTGAATCCAGAGTCACCATTTTACAAGAGGTTTGTTGGAGTCATTACTGTTATTATTGTTTTATGAATTTACAAATTTGATAGAGAGTCTACTAATTGGTAGTACAGAAAATTCCAGTAGAAAATTATATTTTATATATATATATATATATATATATATATATATATATATATATATATATATTTTCTACTAGAATTTTCTGTTTGGTTGAAAATAAAAAAACAAATCAATATATATATATATATATATATATATTGTTTCTTTATAGCTTATCAAGCATTTGGCAGGTTATTTAAAGTCAAAAATATTTTTACATTGTAAGAATTTTTGGGAGATAATTTTTACTGATACATGTTGCACTAATTAACCCATATCTGGGTATGCAAGAGGTGAATTCATAACTTTCTCAAGGGCATTTGTGTGTAAATGAATATACTCAACCTGACTGAAATTGGAACTCAGCTCTCTGATTTTCAATTCCAAGCAGTTATCCATTACACCATCTTCACATCCAAACTTACAGTCCCTGGTATTCGTAAGTTGCCAGTCATCTAGTTACAAACCAGGCTCAATGTTACTTAACTTTGGTGATTGCTCAAAAACTGGTGTTTCAACATATGGCTGTAAGATATATACATCTATGTATACATATAATATTACATTTTACAATTACATAAAAGTATTGATTATAAGAGATTATGCAAGTTACATTGTACCAATCTCCCAAATAGAAAAGGTCTGTCTGTCTTGACAAGTAGCATTCTTTGCTTTTATCTAAATTCCAGCATCATTGATTTCTACAGGAGGCAAACTGACTGCCATTTCAGCCTCCATAAAAAAGACAGTAGAAGAGCTACCTAGGTAGGTATTTTGTCCAGTTAGTAGACAGCTTGATAAACATGTGTATTAAAAAATCTCAAGCATACAAGAGAATCATGAAAAACTCTCAGCAGAAGAAAAAATAGAAATGATGATGCCTTTTGTTTTAGATGCAAAAGGCTCAAAATTAGCCAATCAATGACACTGGTTGTCCTTTACTATTTCCATAGAAAAGGTCAATCTGTTTACAGAGAGCAAGAGAGAAAAAAATGTTGGTAGACTATATAGATTTATTTATAGGAACTATATTGGAATTCATATAAGATAAATGAATAAATAGTACTTTTGATTATATATACTAATGATACACAAACTCGGATATAAATATGTAGAAAATTTATATGTTTGGATATACTTATGTATCAATATTTGTACGCATTTATCCATATTAACACATGTGAACACAAGGAGCAAAGAGGATATTTGCTTTTTTTAAAACAAAATGGAATATACATATATAAACTTACTATATAGCAACAGTAGCTTCCACTCACAAATAAAACACATGCAAGAATAAAAAAAAAAAAATCACCGTTATATTTTTTAAAGAATGTTGTTTATATATGACTGATGATACATAACCGTTTCAATGTTTGCTTTCTGTTGTTATGATCATTTAATTCTAATTTCCTTTGGCCTGAAGTATAAAACTAAAGATTGTATTAAAAAAATTATTTTAGAGTTTTTTTTAAAAATATTTATAAAAGTGATTAACAAGAAAAAGATTGGTGTGGGCAGACGAGAAGATATTTTATTTTCATAATTCAAATACTAAAGATTCGGAAGTGAATTCTGCAGAAGTTTAGGAATATTTTGGTAACAAGTAGGAATAGAATTCTATTTGACATTCTCTATCAACGTGGAAATATGTCTGTCTTTATTCATTTTTAAGTTTATTATAATTAAATCATAAAGTAATCAATAGTATAAAAACAACTACATGTATCTGTGTAAAAAGTACATACCAGAAGTGTTCCATCTGTCAAAGCTGACAGTGAATATTGCATCCATTTAACTTACTATTGAGGTAGTAAAGGTAATTTGAACAGAATGAATTCTCCATATACTTACTCTTTTGTAGTATACCAGTGAAAAGACCCTGTTCAAGACTACTGGTGATGGGACAAAGCACAGGGAAAATTAAATTCTGAGCTTTCCCAAGATTAATTAAATTAAATACAAGAAATCTTGAGTGAAACATAAAATCAGCAAATCTGATTTTATGAGCTGGTAACTAATATATACTCCAGTATCTGTCTATATTTCTGAGATGAGGTATTATGTACACTATTTACATTATTTGATCTGTCTGATAACCCCTTCACATAAGGCAGGCAGACTGTTTTCTGAGTGTTGTTCTCCTTCTCTTGTATCCACCTATCCCAGTTTTGGGGGCTGCTGCCATGTACCCACGGTAGTTGTTACATTGTAGGGTACTACTTATACTGACCAATTCTTTATCTAATGTCTCTGGGTCACCACTTATGACTTTTGCTAGTTGTTGTAAGCAGCAGACAATCCCTTTCTTTACACCATATGGATGGTGGGAGTTGAAATTGATGTACTGTCTGGTGAATATCGGTTTACAGTATACAGATGTCTTGAACCCATGCTCTGTTCAAGATATTAGAACATCCAGGAATGGGTGTGTGTTATTTCTTTCTCCATCGTGAACTGTATTGAAGGTCTTATTGAGTTTACATGATCAAGTAGAACCTGAACATCTTCCTGGTGTGAAGGGGTTATCAGAGAAAATACAAAGGACCTGCGGTCCATATAGCATCAGGACAGCCTTCAGAAGCTGGACAACACTTCTGAGATATCTCTCCTAATAGGAGGAGAACATGACTAAAGAGTGTGTACACTATCCCATGCAGCTGCGGAAAGAAATATAAAGGGGAGACAGGCCGCCCCCTTAAGGTAAGGCTTCAAGAACACCAGAAAGCTGTAACACGAGGGGAAATGGAAAAATCAGGTGGGGCTGATCACATATGGAGTGAGAAGGGAGATCACTGCCCTCTGTGGGATCAGGCTGACATCCATTAGTCATGGCATGTGGAACTAGAACATTTTATCCCAGTGAGTGAAATAAAGGGTTCAGTTTGACATTCCAACCACCTGAAGAAGACTGGAGCGTACAACGGCTGAAACGTAATAAATATGGCGACAAAGATGAGGACAATAGTCCAAATAATGTAAATAGTGTAATATATTCTCCTGACACTTATTAACAAGAAAGCAAGCAGTATGTATTTATTGAGGTCAGAGATTTAACTATAGCCATCAAAATAAAAAACAATTCAAGAATCCCTTGACTAGTGTGCTAAAATTTTTATATACCAAAATTTGATTAGTGCATACATAATACTCAGTTAGTGTGGTAAAACATTCTGTCTATTGTTATGCATTAAGAGAAGGCAGTTAAGCATTTTAGGAGATACAAATATACGCTGTAAGCAACACAAATATATATGTCCATTTACATGTATATACATTATTC